>JAODAL010010013.1:0-107454 GCA_025379985.1 Phyllomedusa bahiana
TACCACCATATATTGCCATATAGTGGTAGACACCAGTGTACACAGGCTCTGCAGACTGTATATTACCTCCCTACAGTGACACTATAGTGGTAAATACTAGTGTACACAGCCTCTGCAGACATAAAGTATAGTTACATCTTGTGACTGACAGGTGACGTTTTTCTGATAAGTCATTGACTTTCCCTTTTGCTCTGCATCCGGTCCCGACTGCCATGATGACTACCCGACTACCACTCGTCCCTGTAGATTTAGACACAAATTTCTTAGAATCCTCACTCTTCCAGCACCTCACTCCCTGCCCCCTGGATATATGGGGTCCATTAAGGCAGGCAGGGTTTAGATAGGCTATAGGTTGCCCCAGATAGGCCGGTTTAGGTAGGCAATAGGGTCCCCATATAGGCAGGAAGGGTTTAGGTAGCTATAGGGCCATAATGGAAAGCAGACAGCGTGTAAGTAGGCTATAGGGCCATATATATAGGCAGGCAGGGCATAGGGTAGGCTTTAGGAGCTACATATAGGCACGTAAGACATGGAGTAGGCTATAAGGCTATATATATATATATATATATATATATATATATATATATATATATATATATATATATATATATATATATATATATAGGCAGGGCATAGGGTAGGCTATAGGGCCATATATATAGGCAGGCAGGGCATAGGGTGGGCTAAAGGAGCTGTATATAGGCAGGCAGGGCATAGGTTAGGCTATATATAGGCAGGCAGGGCATAGGGTAGGCTATATATAGGTAGGCAGGGCATAGGGGAGGCTATAGGAACATATATATAGGCAGGCAGGGCATAGGGTAGGCTATAAGGCCATATATATAGGCCGGCAGGACATAGGGTAGGCTATAGGGCCATATATATAGGCAGGCAGGGCATAGGGTAGGCTATATATAGGCAGGCAGGGCAAAGGGTAGGCTATATCTAGGTATGCAGGGCATTGGGCAGACTATAGTTCCATATATATAGGCAGGCAGGGCATAGGTTAGGCTATATATAGGCAGGCAGGGCATAGGCTTTAGGACCATATGGAGGCAGGCAGGGTTTGTGGAGGCTATAGAGGCCCCATATAGGCAGTCATGGCTTTGGGGAGGCTATAGAGGCCCCATATAGGCAAGGTTCATAAATATTAAAAAATAAGAAATCCCTTACTCACCTTTCTCTCGCTCCCTTGATGCGCTCAGCTCCAGAGCAGTCTGTGCTCGGTGTCGGCGGCGTGATGATGTGACGCCTAGCAGGCAGATTAGCAGACTGGAGCGCTGGATGCGCTCCTCTATGCTAACACCGGCCAGTCCTGCCTCAAATGCTCATATTGGTGGGCCCCGTAGCTCCGCACTGCCAGCAGTGAACTAGTATGTTCACTGCCGGCGGGTGCAGGAGCCGAACTACCAGAACAGCAGACATGCTAGCAGCTGCTCCGGGGCCCCGACCCCCTAAGGTCCCGGACCCCTTGGCAGCTGCTACGTCTGGTACCCTGGTAGTTACGCCCCTGCCTATAGGCATCCTATCAGCCCCTACAGAAGTGATACTACTAGTTTAACGAGAAGGGGTGAAAGCCAACAGGGCTAGTAATGATCTGTATGGACACCTTGGGCTTAAATCCTGCCTCTAGCATCCTACAGACTATTGCTAGCTGTGGTGGATTTCAGCCCTTATTGCCACTTAGCCAGGGTAATAGTGTCAGTGGGGCACTGAGGAGACTCACCGAGTAGTGAAGCTGCAGTCGGAAGGGAGGAGGGGGAAGCGTGTGGCATCAGATGGCTGCTGCAGGTGACAGGACTGAGAGGCTTTCATGCTGCCAGGAGCACACTGAGGCCGGGGGGCGGAGCCACTACCCTGCACGGGGGAGGCATCAGGAAGCACAGGACCTTGTCTGCTGCTCACACTCCTGTGATCCTGCAACTTGCTTCCGAAGGGTAAGCGCAGCCCAAGCAGCTTGGAAGTCAGACAGGCAAGCCCACAAGACCATAAGGCCTCTCGGGCATTTGACTGGCAGCACATGATCACGGGGCGCGCCGGCAGTGAATTGTAGTTACGTTCATTGCCGGCCGGGCCCAGGGGTGGAACTACCAGGCGATCAGATGTAGTAGTACCTGCTATGGGGCCCGGGCCCCCTAAGGACGCTGGCCCCGTAGCAGCTGCTATGTCTGCTACCCCAGTAGTTCCACCACTGTTCGACACCATATGGTCTTACCACAAAAAGAAACCCATAAGGTTAGGTTTATATCAGTGATACATCGGAGCCTTTACTGCAGAGGTGCCACTGGATCTGTTACATTAGGGACACAATGGAAAAATAGCACTGCATGCTACACTGCTCTTTCATAATATCTGAATACATCAGTGACGGAGGCACCAAATTGATCCTACAGCTCAAATGTGAACATAGCCTCACTCGCCAATGTCTGTTATCTTCTCCCTTCTAATTTTAAGTGAATGCTTCATTCTTTTTTATTTTTATACCCCCTTTTTTATGTACCCCACTGTCCAGTCCTCAAATTAGCCCGCTACTTTCGAATGAAAAGAAGTACTAAAACATAGATCAATTATTACCATAAACTGCAGTAAATCATAGACCTCCATCACCTTCAGAAAATGTATGCTTTTAGTCTTCATGGGACCTATATGAATGGATTTGCCTGAGGGGCAGACAAATAAAGTCAAAGTTTTCTAGACAAATACATTTTACTATAAATAAACTCATTCACAATAAAGGAAAGCAGCTCACCCATCGAGCTATGCAATTGTGCCTTGTATTCCTGTCTCCACTTTAAGAATATGAAATAAATCATCTAACGGTTTGAAAGATATGGTGCTTGTGAAAGAGCAGTAATCTACAGCGTAATGATCTGTTTTACATTAGTAATTTCTATGGTAAGCCTATTGTCTTGTGCTCTTTAAATGGCCCCATTAATCCATTGTATTTGGTGATTACTATATTTTGATGATGGAAAAATGATTTCCAGGTGACTTCACTACACAGTCCAGACCATCTCTCAACTAGATAGGCTGTTACTTTCTAAGTCCTAAAAGCTTCCAACAACACCAGCCCATGGCTGCACTAAACCAAGTTTTTATGAACGTTAACTCCACTTTTATCTTATGCACTTATACCAGTTTCTCTGGTTTCATGCACTGGTGCACTAAATGTATTTTGAATGCTCGGTGTACAAATGTATCCAACACAAATCTGATCTCAGGGAGAAATACTGAAAAAAGAGAATAAATAAATTATGTGTTATTGAACAAACACCACGGCACTGTTGAACAGTCACTCAATGAAGAGGGCAGGAAGAAGCAATGGACCATGGTAATGTGTAATCTTACTACTCAATGGGCTGTGTGCCTCACAAAGCTTCCCAATGCAGAAAGTGTCAAGGAGATAAATAGCAGAGTGTCCTCTTCAAAAATATGATTAATACCCTTCTCGGTCCAGTGCTGAAGATGTAGTGGGTACAGCTGGTTTGGACAGCAGTTGCATTGAGAAAAAATCCAGGACGATCTCAGCAGAGCAGAGAGGGCAAAGACTAGGACAAGCAAGCAACTGAAAGGGAGGACAAAACTAGGCCGCTAATGGCCAAAAGGGACCCACTCAGCTGCAGTTTAAGCAATGCTTAGAAAACTTTCAAGCATGTGAAGCCAGGCCAAAAGTGCACAGTCCTTGGGCAGGGGCAATAGAGAAGGCTTCACAGTTCATTGTGTGCTAGAGTCTTTTTATGTCTCTCGAGAGGAGACTCAGATGATCCGAAATCTTTGTTTACAGGACACAGCACAATTCTTCCTGCATATACACATCAGCTGCTCTTTGCCTTTCTTTTTTATGATAGGTTTTATAATTCACATGTACTGCATCACTTTTTAGGACAATGTAATCATGTCACATCTATGTCTTTACGATCGGACAGTGCTTGAGCTAAGTTTAATATTGCAGCAGTTTTGTTTTGTATTAAGCCTTGCTTTCTATGCTTTCTATGGAGACTATTTCTTGGCCTTTTTTTGCCTCTGATAGTACATGTACAGTAACAATCGTTGTGATCTAAAAGATTTTTAACAGATTTCCCCACCATTTTTCAGTTAACTAAAAGGAGAGTTAATATAGTCCCCACAGTTCTTTTCTTTATTATTGTAACAAATTGTATATAACTAATGTGCCCACCAGTACAATCCATAGAGAGGTTTTCTTTTAAAGTCTATGGACCTCTTTGACATTAAAAAAAATATATATTTACATATGCTAGTGGTTGTCCTAAGGGGTTATTCTGCATTAATAATTAGAATATCTAATATTCAGTTTGCTATCTGCTTCTAATTTAAAATCTAAATTGTGTTTTTTCATGGTGGCATGTCCTTCCATGTTGGATGTGAATTCTGTGTATCTAGGATGCTGCTGTCTTCACTAACTCTTATGTACCAGTACAGCCTCAGTCCTGTACTGATTTCTTCTATTACAGCCCTTAAGGCTATGTTCACACGGCGTAATTGTAGCTCGTACAGTACGGTCGCAATTACGGCGGGTGCATTGGAAGTCGCGCTGATACGTGCGTACTCCCGCGCACTCTATGAGAACTATGAATTACCATAATTTTGGAGCGCATCTTGATCGTATTAGAGCGCAAATACGCCGCGAAATACGAGCCAAAATTAGCCCGTGTGAACATACCCTAAAGGATTTCTTTCTCCCTGTGCTGACAGACACTGAAGTTGAGAAGTGTATTGCCCCACTTGCAGAATCAGTGTGTGCTCTTGCTTCTTTTTTCACTAAAACACAGCCCTTGTGATCTTTTTCCCTCTTTCTGCAGATTGCTGTTCTCCTCAACTACAGTTTGTTATAGTACAGTCTATTCGATCTGCCATCACTGAAAACTTGGAACCTCTTTGTACACTGATTAACTCTGTTCAACCACCTTCTCCTCCCTGCTGTCTCTAAATGCCTGGTTCAGACTTGCATTGGAGGTTCAGTTTGAAGCCTCCGTTACAGAATGTACAAAAAAATTAGGAAAAAAAATAACAGAAAATCTAATGCAGATATGAACTGGGCCTAACAGTGAGAGGTGGGAAAGGGAGCAGTGAGATTTGAGCCAAACAGAAGCAGTGTGCTTTTGGATCTTTGTCAGAAAACATTTTAAGGAAGACTATTTAGAAATTTGTTTGAAGGGGTTAAACAAGGCTTTCCCAAACCCTTGACATCACATACATCACTTACTTTTACAGTTTGCTATCAAAATTGTGTATGCCAGTGCATATTGTTCCTGTACAAAGGAATATCTGAAATACTCTAGTCCTAACAGCATACTTGGTAACTCTTTTGGAATGTTTAAAAGACTCCCAAGAAAGGAGTTCTCCTGTACTCTTAGAAAATTAAGTACCATAAATTGGGTGCCGTAAATTGAGCTTAAATGGTGCTGGCTTAGAAGCTTTGTCTGTGCTATCCACAGTGGGAGCTGGCTGTAATGTACGGCCAGGCTCCAGATGCAATGGCCAGACTGGAGCTATCTCTGATCCTAAACGTTTAAGCCTCTAGAAGCTGGGGTCAGAAATGGCCACAGCATCTAGAAAGTTAACAGAGTGAGGACGCCAATGACTGCCATGTCAGTCAGAGGCCAAATAATGGCATCCGGGTCTATATCCAGGCAGGGTCTCGTGGTTTTCTGTACATGGCCAGAGTAGTGACTTGAATTGCCCAGTTATCTTCACAAATCAATACTTCTGCTCTGGATATGATGAAAGCTAAATAGGTCTTTAAAATAATAAATGGGCAAATTACGAGATCGATTTGTGGGTACTATGCTGTGAAGATAGATATTGGGACAGAGCTAAAAAATTTGGACTGCAGGCCAAACTTAGCTGGCAAGATATTTTGACAGTAGTAACCATGTGATTACATCTTCTATTGAGTATCTCTTATTTTTCTGGCTTCCACAACAGCTAAAAAATGTATCAATAGAGCAGTAATTTTAATTTTAGTGAGGAGTTTGACCACTAGGGAGTTGCAGACATCATTACGTTCGTCTTGCTGAGACCTTGGTAGCTGTTGCAATTTAAAACTTCTGACCCGTAATGTAAACTTTGGGGTAGAATGTCAATATTCCTTGTGCCATTTGGAATAGCAGTATCCTTCAAAGTTGCAGAGAGGCCTTTGGAAGCCAAAGCCCAAAAGCAACCAATACATGTGCACCCCGTATAGATACCCATTGTGAATGAAAAACCCAACTCTAGAGTGTTTCTGAATCTTGACATTACATAGAGACAGTAATAACTAATTAAACTATTGAGTATTTTTGGGTAACTCCATAGACAGCACTGCAGTACACTATGTCACAATACACTAAAGATATTCGCCTAACTACAATATATTCTGTTCCAACCAAATTTAAGCAAAATACTATCATTCAGACACTTTTAAGGATTAAGCTTTGTTGTGTTTTTTAACAAGCAAATATGTCAGGAGGTGGGTAAGTTATTCATGGTTCAGGAGAACAGTCCCATTTTCAAAACGAACATTACTTAAACTCTAATGAAATGATGGATAATCTGGAAGTAGGTGCATTAAAAAGATATTAATCATTTGCTGTTGTATTGTTAATCATGCATCCCTTCTTCTCCAGATGCACAGTATCACCTTCCAGTTACACAGAGGGCACCGCAACCAAAATACACAGCTTGAGGGGGCACTATCCCTCTTAAGATTCCATATCCTCTGGCATAAAAGACAAGAATGTTAATAGCACACAAACAACTTGTGTCTTCATCTGTTTGCTGGTAGTTGTAAATCTGCTGTTCTCCCTCTTCTATAAAATGGCACAATGTTTATGTAAGCAACTGAGCATATATACAGCTGACAAAATTCACGTCTGTCACTCGTACATATGTAAAAAAAAAAAATGCTTGGTCTCAATCTAAAAGGTTTTCAAGGACAGAAGACTATAGGAAATGCATGACAGCAAGTAGCTGTCATAAATGTTCTAATGTAAGCCATATTCATCATACATAGAGTGATGCCTTTGTGCACATGTTGCAATTTTTCTGACACGTCTTATACATGACCCCAACTGGTTGATTTTCATTCAGGGCCCATAGGCCAGATATGCTTTTATAAGTTATTACATGTTTTCATTACCAGCATTTATCTATAGACTAGATTCACAGCAGTGTGAGAGTGGCACAAGCTTAATAACAAACTGTGACTATAAGGCTGCGTCCACGCAGCAAGAAAAATACTGATTCTAAAACACAATCTAACCAGTGTTTTACACTCGAATTTTGAGCTTTTTTTGGGGCCCATTTTCTTTTGCTGCGGTTTTTGGATTCTTAGCATTGGAATAGTATATTTTCCTCTGTAAATTCAGTGTAAGAATGTATATTTTTTTAAGCTTTTTGCACAGCTGTCAGTTCTGAAATCGGACCTCAGAAAATCAGAGCCGTGTAGACCACAGATTTTTTACAGTTGAATTTTCACTGGTTTCATAATCCGAAATCTGTGTTAATATCCGACTGTAAAACCACATAGACAGATCCTAAGGGTATGTTCACACGGCGTAATTTCAGCGCACATTTTGCTGCATATTTGCACTTAATACGCTGCGAGATGCGCACCGCAATTACGGTAATCCATAGCTCCAAGGGAGAACTATGGATTACGCCTCGTCCCCCTGAGCGTACAATGCGATCATATTGTATGCGGGGAGATAAGTGACTTGTCAATTACTCGTGGCGATTAAGCGCCGCAAGTAATGCATGTTTATGGGGCCGGCGGGCTGCCGACCCCCCGTGCTTCAGTATCAGCGCGACTCCCAAATCACCCGGCGTATTGCAGCGCATACTGTACGCACCACAATTACGCCGTGTAAACATACCCTTAGGGTATGATCAGCATGTCTCCCCAAAGCGGAGGGGACAGCAGCCCACCGGCTCCACTGACATGCATTGCTCACGGTGCGTAATCGTGTCACTTATCTCCTCGCGCATACAATACGATCGTATTATACGTGCGGGGGGACGAGGCATAATCAATAGTTCTCTATGAGAGCTATGAATTATCGTAATTGCTGGGCGCATTTCGCTGCGTATTAAGCTCAATACGTGGCGAAATGCGCTTGCAATTAAACCTCAAAATAAGCCGTGTGAACATACCTTAAGACTCCCTTGTTCTTACACTAGTTTAAATAAAATGGTGGACCGTTATATGTTGTGACCTGGGCAGGCTAGACTAAAAAATCATTTGTACATCATTGCCAAAATAATGATAGACAGGTAGACAGAAATTACATACACATAATACCTATATAATTTATACTGTTTATAGTACTGCTATACATGAAATTAATACATTGCACGCATATGCTGTACGTGCTACAAATATAAACATACAACATATAACAACATATAGGACCACATGTATGAAAACTGTCTAAGTCTAAAACTTTCTTTGTAACCCATAGCAATCAAAGTCTTAGACAGTTTTTATACATGCCCCCCATAGTATACAGTGCACAAACACATATTTACACACATATACAGTATCTCACAAAAGTGAGTACACCCCTCACATTTTTGTAAATATTGTATTATATCTTTTCATGGAACAACACTGAGGATAAAACTTTGAGACTCTGGGTTTCACATATCATGATCGAACATTTTTAAAAGCTGCCCACGATTTTTCAACGTGGTCTCAAATCGGCAGTCCTATCCTATCTTTACCCTCTAATCGAGCCAACCCAGGCCTCTCACTGGGTCACCGACCTCCATTATTCAGAGAGAAAAAAAAAAAAAAAAAAAAAAAAAAAAAAAAAAAAAAACACCCAACCTGCAAAGCTGCCCTTCTTATGACAGCCTGTGAGAGTGGGCGGGGACAGAAACCAAAAATGGACGCACCCCTTCCTTTCCATATTGGTTAAAATAAATGTGCACCAAGTATAACGTATTTTTATGCACACAAAAACATTTCTGAAAAAACGTATGCAAACCTGGGTGCCACTGGCAGGGCTGCGGCTCGATTGAGAGGTAAAGATAGGATAGGACTGCCCGATTTGAGACCACGTTGAAAGTCGTGGGCAGCTTAAACATGTTCAGATCAAAGATATGTGAACCGAGATCTCAAAGTTTTTCATGTATGATAGATAGCATAAATGCTTTCTTTTGGGATCTCGACGTAGTGTATTGCCCTTTTTGCAGAAATGTGCCGCTGGTGGCGGTCTGTGTGTGTACATGTATAATTAAAATGTGTGCCACAGCCCTGCCATGGCACCCAGGTTTGCATACGTTTTTTCAGAAATGTTTTTTGTGTGCAGAAAAAACGTTATACTTGGTGTACATTGATTTTAACCTATTGGAAAGGGAATGGGTGCTTCCATTTTGGGTTTCCCTTTCCCCGCCCACTCTCACAGGCTGTCATAAGAAGGCAGCTTTGCCAGGTTGGGGTTTTTTTTTTTTTCTCTCTGAATAATGGAGGGCGGTGACCCAGTGAGAGGCCTGATTGGCTCATTGAGAGGTAAAGATAGGATTTGGACTGCCCGATTGAGACCACGTTGAAAGTCGTGGGCAGCTTAAATATTTTCTGATCATGATATGTGAACCGAGAGTCTCAAAGATTTTTCATGTATGATAGATAGCACAAATGCTTTTTTAGGGATTTCCCACGTAGTGTATTGCCCTTTTTGCAGAAATGTGCCGCTGGTGGCGTCTGTGTGTTTACATGTTAATTACATTTGTGCCACAGCCCTGCCAGTGGCACCCAGGTTTGCATAGTTTTTTCAGAAATGTTTTGTGTGCAGAAACATACGTTATACTTGGTGTACATTGATTTTAACCTATATGGAAAGGAAGGGTGCTTCCATTTTGGGTTTCTGTCCCCCGCCCACTCTCACAGGCTGTCATAAGAAAGGGGAGCTTTGCAGGTTGGGTGTTTTTTATTTTTTCTCTCTGAATAAGGAGGTCGGTGGACCCAGTGAGAGGCCTGATTGGCTCGATTGAGAGGTAAAGATAGGATAGGGACTGCCCGATTGAGACCAGTTGAAAGTCGTGGGCAGCTTAAAACATGTTCTGATCATGATATGTGAACCGAGAGTCTCAAAGTTTTTTCATGTATGATAGATAGCATAAATGCTTCTTTAGGGATTTCCCACGTAGTGTATTGCCCTTTTTGCAGAAATGGCCGCTGGTGGCGGTCTTTGTGTTACATGTATAATTACAGTGTGCCACAGCCCTGCCAGTGGCACCCAGGTTTGCATACGTTTTTCAGAAATGTTTTTGTGTCAGAAACATACGTTATACTTGGTGATACATTGATTTTAACCTATATGGAAAGGGAAAGGGGTGCTTCCATTTTGGGTTTCTGTCCCCGCCCACCTTCACAGGCTGTCATAAAAAGGGCAGCTTTGCAGGGTTTGGGGGTTTTTTATTTTTTTCTCTCTGAATAATGGAGGTCGGTGACCCAGTGAGAGGCCTGATTTGGGTCGATTGAGAGGTAAAGATAGGGTAGGACTGCCCGTTTGAGACCACCCTTGAAAGTCGTGGGCAGCTTAAACATGTTTTTGATCATGATATGTGAACCGAGAGTCTCAAAGTTTTTTCATGTATGATAGATAGCATAAATGCTTCTTTAGGGATTTCGACGTAGTGTATAACACTGAGGATATGACACTGTAATACAATGTAAAATAGTCAGTGCACAGCTTGTATAACAGTGTAAATTTGGTGTGCCCTCAAAATAACTCAACACAGCCATCAATGTCTAAACCGCTGATGACAAAAGTGAGTACACCCTTAAGTGAAAATAGACAAATTGTGCCCAAAGTATGAATATTTTGTGTGCCCACCACTATTTTCCAGCCCTTCCTTAACTCTCCTGTGCATGGAGTTCACTAGAGCTTTGCAGGTTGCAGCCACTGGAATCCTCTTCCACTCCTCCATGACGATGTCATGGAGCTGGTGGATGTTAGAGACCTTGCACTCCTTCAGGACCATATTTCCAAATAACTACAGACCTTTCTCAGCTGCTGAACTACTAGCACAGATCAGACCACCTTGTAAAACATACCCAAGACCAAACTATCCCCAAAATACCTCTTCTTCCTAGACTTCTCTCTCCTCTCAGGTGCCACTGCAGGCAACATCCTTATACTGAGGCCAATATTAACTGCAACACCTAGGAGGGGAAAAGGAGTGCCAGAGGGGAGGCCTGGCCTGGAGGAGATCTCCCCCTTTTTTTTCCCGAAGAGTTGGCCAATATGATAAACTCATAATACACACATAATGGGCCAAATTTATGAAAACTGTCTAGCAGTAAGACTGTCTTTGTTGCCCATAGCAACCAATCAGAGCTCAGATTTTATTTCTTAGGCTATGTTCACACGGCCTAACTGCGGGACGTAATAGTAGGGTTAGCAGAGGTGCAGGGACATCCGCCTGCTCTGGGCCCCATACACAGTAGGGTTAGCAGAGGTGCAGTGACATCCTTCTGCTCTGGGGCCCCATACACAGTAGGGTTAGCAGAGGTGCAGTGACATCCTTCTGCTCTGGGGCCCCATACACAGTAGGGTTAGCAGAGGTGCAGTGACATCCTTCTGCTCGGGTGCCCATACACAGTAAGGTTAGCAGAGCTGCAGTGACATCCGCCTGCTCTGGACCCCATACACAGTAGGGTTAGCAGAGGTGCAGTGATATCCACACGTTACACACTATGCACTACGAACAGGGCGGTGTCTTCACAGCATACAAGCAGGACCCCACATGCACAATCAGTCCCCCCATTATAAAAAGATGCCGGTGTCTAATACATATAATAAACAAGGTAATCCTTTTCTTCTTATTTAATATAGAAACATAATATCACTTATCTGACGAATAGCAACAATCATGACACTTAGCTCAGTCCTTAAAGTCCTTCACTTAAGGTACGGATATTTAGCATGCCACGAGAGGAAACGAGCCAGAGCAGATCCTAGTAGTTACTCCATGTTGCCCGACCACGCAACGTTTCGGGGGACCACGCCCCCTTCTTCAAGCGTGATGTAGCGTCCAGGATGTCAGTTCTTATAGTGTCCGTTTCTCGGTAAGTAACCCGTTGTTATAAAACATATCATTACGCTTATACAAAAACATACACATATTATTACACTAATACAAAAAACTAAAACCTTTACACTCTACAAAAACCTATCACATAGAACATTAAACCTACCAATCCTAGACTCTGTTAACACTATGTATTACTATTTATTTGTCTAAACCATTTCGGAAACATATTTAATTTGGAAACTAGTCATAGATAGGTAGTATCCTAAAAACTAAAAAATATGGGCAACTAGGCATGGGACCCATACCTACATATTTTATAAAAATACATTCCATTGGCAATTTTCGTTAAGTCCCTTAGGTCAAAGCGCGTCTAATCTATTAATCCAATAGACCTCACGTTGTAGAAGTTTTATAGTAGTATGCTCAACATCGTTGCCCTCCATACAGGCATACAGGCAGTGAAAACTAAATTGGTGGAGGATGCTAGTCTGTCCAATAGCGTTATTGCTCTGCTATTGGAGTTACTAGAGGTGATCCTCACCATGAATTATTTTCGGTTTGAACAGGAGTTCTACTGGCAGCGGCAGGGGACTTCTATGGGGTCTCCTGTCGCGCCAAGTTTTGCATCATCTTTGCCGTGGTGTCTGATGGGTTAAACAGCGCCAGCGGGCGGAGCCACCCGCCGGCGCTGTTACTGCGATTAGCCGCTAACACCCGGCGGCTGTGCGGGGGGGGTCGCGGAGCACACTGTTAATGGACACATATTGCAAAGTGACTTGTTTGTGAAAGATCTTGAACATAAAAAGCAGCAATCCTAGTAGCGAGATAACCCCTTTAACCACCACATCACATTTTAAAGAGAAAGTATAAGTAGCAAAAAAAAAAAAAACTTTTTTATTGTCTGTATGTAAAAAAAAAAATTATTTTATTCTTAAAACGGGAATTCCACATTACAATGAAAATCCCCATTGGAAATAGTTCCAGCAAAACAATACTCTTGATGGCCTTAGGCAATATCCAAAACCTCGGCCAACACTCTTCTGACCATATCCCTCAATAAGAGGCAATTCAAAGGGGTTGTCTCGCTACAATGATTGGGTTTTAATTAAAAGATCTTTAAAAAACAAGCAGCTTTGCAATATATGTTCATTACAAATGTCCTACTGACTTTGAGCTATCCCTGTTAGTAGTAGTACATCAGCTTCTCAAATCTCTATAGCAGCTGATCTGTTGATCTTTATCCCACTGGCTGTCAGGTCTGATGACTCATCACCTTCAGAATACAGGTCTGAGCAGAGAGCCCCTCCCACACAGAATGCTTCTGTAGTGGAGGGAGGGGGAAGGCTCTGGCTTCTGTGTCCGTGCTGCCTGGATTAACCCTGTGTGTGCCTGCTTCCTCCTGCTCTCTACACAGATAGATGTGACAGCAGTGACCCTGTGTGTTACTATAATCATGATGTGTCTGTGGAGCTGTCACTATAGTAATAGAACAGATAAGGCATGTGAACAGTTCATGCTTTGCTGTACTAGTGACACATCCTGAGTATAGTAACACTTCCCAGCTGTCCTGTGTCTGTTCTGACAATGTAAGCTAAGCAGGGGGTATAGGAACACTTGCATCCCCCCTGCTCTGGCTCCACACTCAAATCAGCCCTCTCCTGTCTCCTGACTGTGGAGACAGCAGCAAGAGCTTCAACAGACCTAGGCAGGCACACACAGGGTTAACTCTGGCAGCAAACCCCTCCTCCCCCTTGCTGTATAGAAGTTACTAGGAGAGCTTTCTGTGTGCTGAGGGGAGGGGGGAAGAGGGAAGAGAAGAGGCAGACAAGCTAGCATGCCCCTCAATTCAACTCCCAGCCACAGACAGAGGCTGAAAGTTTTTAATGAGACAACTCCTTTAAGGACCCTGGACGTATGAGTACGTCCCAGGGTCCATAAGGGGCTTTGCAGGGGGATTGCTCCGCGACCCCCCCGCACAGCTGCCGGGTGTTAGCTGCTAATCGCCGCTAACACCCGGCCGTTACAGCGCGAACGGGCAGCATCGCCCACCCGCGCTGTTTAACCCGTCAGACACAGCGGCAAAGATGCCCGAGACATCTGAATGAATTAAGATCGGTGTCCTGCACAGATTTTGAGGCTGATCGGCACCGCCGCAGCATAGCTGCAGTGATCCGAACCACGGACATGGCAGCGGGGAGCCTTGGGAAGGCTCCTGTCACTTCCATGTCCTGGTTTGCCCCACTTCCGTCCGCAGACAGGAAGGGGGGAAACCGCCATCTTGGTACAGTCTAATGCATTGCCTATGGAATGCATTAGACTGTATTGACAATCGTGCCACCTAGTGGTCAAGTACCATAGGTGGCCTCAATGTTAAAGTAAAAATAAATTAAAAATATAAAGATTTACAGTACAAAAAAAATAGTAATAAAAGTACAAATCACCCCCTTTCCCCATTTTACAAATAAAAACAATAAAATAAAAAAAAAAGTTACACATATTAGTTATCATCACATCCGAAAAAGTCTGATCTATAAAAATGTAACATCATTTATCCCGTACGCTGAACACTGTAGAAGAAAAAAAATTCTAAACGCCAAAATTGCGTTTTTTGGTCATTTTACGTCACTTAAAAAATGGAATAAAAGTGATCAAAAAAAGTCGCATGCATTCCTAATTGCTAGCGATAAAAAGTACACATTGGCCCGAAATAAATGCACCCTGACTGACGTCCTTAGGTGTTAGTACAAAAACGTTATGGGTCTCACAAACTGGCGCATTGGCGCATATTTCAAAAATAGAAAAGGTTTGGAATTTTTTTATGGTACCAAAACATAACGGAAACTCGACATGTTTGGTATTTCCGGATGCGTATCAACCTGTAGAATAAAGATAACACATTGTATTGACCGAAGATTTAACGGCGTAAAAGCAAAACCCCCGCAAACATGGCGAAAATACGTTTTTTTTTCACAATTTGTCCCACTTGGAATTTTTTTGCAGTTTCCCAGTATATTCTATAGTATAGTAAATAACACCCTTAGAAAGTACATCTTGTCCCGCAAAATAAAAGCCCTCATATGTCTATGTAGGTGGAAAAATAAAAAAATTTTGGCTCTGGGAAGGCGAGGAGGGAAAAACGAACATGTCAACAACAAAAAAAAAAAAAAACGGGTGACACAGTCCCAAGGTGGTAACAGACTAGGCAGGAAGCCAGGTATCAGCAGGTATTAGCTGACTGGTGCAGCGACAGGAGTTCAGCAGGTAGTGGAGATAAGACATATGTCAGGAACCAGCAGAGAAACAAGTGCGCTGGACAGCGCAGGGTAATGCAGACATTCAACAGTAGCTTTAGCAGACACACTGGAAACCAGAGGGTTAACTCAGCAGGCGCTTCAGCAGTAGCGTTATAGCTCAAGAGATGAACACCAACGAACTGACCCAGAGTACAGGGAGGAAGTTCCTTATGAATGCAAAGGTCACAGGTGACAGGGCTGGACACAGGAAGGCCGTCTCTTTAAATAGCAGAATGCTGACGCGCGCGCGCCCCCTAGGAGGTGCGCACACATACTGGGGAAGCCGCAGAGGACGGACACGCGCTGGAGCGTGGCCAGGTGAGTAGCGCTGGGCAGCAGGGGACACAGAAGCAGGTACAGAGAACAAAGACACAGCCTCTGTAAGCCCCGCACAGGGAGCCACAGCAGACCCAGAAACAGGGGCACGGATACGTCCGCGGTCCAAGGCACGGGCTGCGGCATGATCTGTGACACACTTTACATACAGTGGGGAACATTTATCAAGACAGTGGCACCAGAATTATGGCACAATTTGCAGCAAAGATACTGGTGTACATGTCTAAGAGTTATACAGTATTGATAAATCTGCCCCAGTATTTCGCAGGTTCAATTGTAAAAATAAGACAAAATTGAATAAAAGAAAAAGAGCAGATTAAAGAGGTTTTCTCAGCACACTGATTAGCTTTTAACAGTTTGGGAAAGGTAAATAAAGACTATTACCAAATACATTGCTGTGTTGAGTTTGCTTTGGTCAGGAGATAAAGAAGATTGTATTCCCTTCTAGAGTACTCAAGTTTCTCTGGTTACCTATAATCTTCCCCCGGCTCTCCCTGCTCTCTTTTCTCTCATTGCTCTAATCTGCCTTCAGTTAATCCGTTCATGGTGAGTCACTCCCTGCAGAGTCTGATCTCTAGCAGCGGACTTTGTTTACTTAAAGGGGTTGTCTCACTACAAAGATTAGCTTTCAACATGTAGGGAACAGTAAAAGAAGACTTTTCCTAATATATTGCTTTGTTAATTTTTCTTTGTTGAGGAGATAAAATTCTGATTTTATCAGTTCTGAGTGCACTCAGATTTCTCTAGGTTACCGACCTATTCTGTCCTGCTCTCCTCTGTGGTTAGTCTTATCTGACAGAAGGGATGACGCCATCACACAGGTGGCACATAGAACTGCCAGCAGCTTAAGAGTTTGACTGTTATCTGATCTTACAAACAAAGGAGACTAATTAATACTGTTTAATTTAAGCTCTCTGGATTTTGACAGGAGAGCAGAAAATGTGTATCTAGAGTAATTAGCAGACCTTTGAATACTGGAGCTGATATGCTAATCACCCACAGCCTGACCAAGAAAAGACAGAATGAAAACTGACTGGCTCTGAGAAACAGCGTGGTGAGACAACTTTAACTAAATAAAAAGCTTTCTGTTTTTTTTTTTCATTTTTGTGCATTTGTGGGCAGTTGGGTGACATTGTCGCTCATGTGTAAACCATTTACATCTTAACATGCACAATTCACATTTAGTCAAATTACCCTAATATGTTGAATACTCTAAGGCGCAGTATTTGGGGACGGTTTTCGGATTTTGGCCATTCTAGTCAATTGAGTAACACAATAATCCGCTGTTTTCCGAGTGAAATATGGTGGATTATTGAGCATATTCCATGTTTTTTGAAAAATGGCATTTTAGAATTTGACCGTCAGGAAATCAGAACTGTGTAGACTATAGCACAGATTTTCTTTTGAGGCCATTGATGAGTGACAGTTGGTTTTCATGGTTTTCAAAATCCAAAAACCCTGTCAAAAACTGACTATAAACTGTTGCCGTGTAGACATTCCCTGATTGGTCAAGAGTAGCTGGAAGGTTATTATATATTATTCTTAATGGCCTTCTAGCTATTTTATTTTTGTATATATTTTAAAGTCTATTAACGATATTTTACCTGAAAATATGCATTTTCCTGGATGAAGCCATGGCAGTCTGAATAAAAGCAACATTTTGCTAACTGCATTTGGAGGAATTGAAAACTGATCTACAAAAGATAAAATATAATATAATGCCACTTGATGACGACAGAGCTTTAGGCTAGGTCTACACAGCATAGGACAAAAAAACTTGTCGAAAACCAAAACCTAAAAACTGCTTTGAACGTTATTTTTTAGTCTAAAGCAGCTGGGTTTTTTTTTGACTGGCACGTGTTTTTGGACTGTTTTTTGGCAGTTTTTAATGTATACAAAATTCATATACCTTGTTAAAACACCTGGGCAGTTTTTCAGCAAACCGTACAAAAACTATGCCAAAAACATCCGGCGGTTTACATAGACTTCATTAGTAAATTTTCTGTCCTTTCTGTTATTTTTTGCAAACATGTTTCAAAAAACGACCAGCAGCAAAAAGAAGCAGAAAAAAAATCTTCTGTGGAGACTACAGAACGTTTTTACTATTAAAGTCTATGGGATCTGTTTTCAGTCATTTTTTAGCGGTTTTAGAAAATGAAAACCGCTGGAAAAAAATGCTGAAAATGTGTGCAGTGGACACATAGCCTTAGGCTTATTTTGGGACGTATTTCAGCCCGTAATTCGCGCCGTACTGCGCGAATTACGGGCTGAAAAACGTCCCAGTCATTACGGTAATCCACAGTTCTCATAGAGAACTATAGATTCCGTCTCCTCTCCCCGCTCACGAAAGACGGCAAGAGGGGAGAAACTGACATGTCAATTATTCATGACTGTATACGCCCCCGCTCCCGAGCACACGGCGTAATTGCGGGCGAAATCCATCCCGCAATTACGCCGTGGATAAGACGTGTGAATTCGGCCTTACATGTAGGGAAACACATCGGATCTATTTTATGTTATTGCCTGTTTTCTTTATTCAAGATGATTGTGCAAAAAAATATGTGATGCTAAATTGAAAATTACTACTTTACAAAAACAGAAGCATAACATGAGTCCAAGTTACTCCTAATCCAATCAGGGAGCAAATCTTTTAATCCCCTCTTGTGTTTTTTAAATCTTCTTATATAAATCCAGGATACTAAAGGTAGGTTCACAGCGTTGTTTGCTCTTTAAAAATTCTGCACTTACCAGTATAGAATTTCATTGAGGAAAAGACCCAGAATACCCCCGAAAGATTTCTGTCTTGTGTACTTTGTTACTATCAGCACGTAAAACGCCTCAAAGAATTGACATGTCACTTTACACTCAGATTGGATGCTGATTCTAGACACAAAATCTGCACAGGATCAGTGTCCAAACTTGCCGTGGAACACAGAGAACTTTATCTTGGAAAAGTGCCACTACTGTTTTTTGATCCAAAGCCAAAAATGGATATAGTGGGTGTACAGAGGTTAATTGGCACAGGATAATAGATTGTGCATTCAACAGTTGAATGAAAAAAAAATTATACAAAGACTGTGATAAATACAAAAACAGTGGGGCTTCACATTAGACATTGGGGATGCAGGACACCAGGCAGAAGATGGCAGGAACATGGCTGAGCACAGCAAAAATAACTGACCCTAAGTAACTTTCCCTGAGCCTTTCTCTAGATGTAACAACATCAATGTCCCTGATACTAGTCCCCCTGACCTTATGTTCCTGAGATATCCCTAATAAATATTCCTAAGCTACTACTGACCCTAACAGGTACAAGCTGGCACCAAACAAAACCTAGGAATAAACAACTATGACAGACTTACTTAAACAGAGCCAGGAATACAAGGGAAACCAGTGCCTTTAAATAACTGGGTAAACAACCTAACATTACTAGAATTGGACCAGACATAGCAGGACTATATAAAGATACTAGATCATTGGAACTACTACTAGCACTAGTAGATTCCTAGCCACAGTCTCTTAGGACATGCAACATAGCCTGCCAACCTGTGAGAGCTATATAGAGGCTAGCAGTAACTACTCAACTAAGTATCTGGTGCATGACCTGTTCAACTGAACTGCCCTAAAAGTTGTTTGAAACAGTTGCACAGCAACCGCCTCACGAGAGATCTAATATGAAAGAGAGGACAAAATTCCTGCCACACGTAATATTAAAATGGAAAATTATAAGTCTTTCCTATTCCTATTCCCTTATTCCATTGCTGGCTTTGGCTCAAAAAACATAAATAAAAAAAAAGCTATTAGGTTAGTTGGGAATTTTAGCTGGAATGAGGATGCTGTATTACAGTAGTATGCCCATTGTTATGCTATGCTAACTGTACTCTGCTTCATTGGCTTTTACTGTACTTGAATTGTAGTTGGAGTAAAGCTGTATTTTCCTGTATACTTATAGAGATATGCTGTCAGTGTATCAAGCATGGAAAGCAGATTACTTGCTCTGGAGGAGAAGACTGCACTTGGTATTTTTGGCAGAGGTTACATTGTGATCTGGGAGCAGATTGAAAGTATGGAACCATTCCTTTGCTAGAATGTCTTCTGCTTTCTTAGTGTTATAAAGGTTTGAAGACTTTTTTTGTGCTTAAGAAGAGAACAGTAAAGCTGTCAGTTCTTTGCTCTTGCTGTGAGCTACAATACAGTAAATATAAAGGAGAAGGGCTTTCAAGTCATTGTGCATGAGATTTTTGTGTTAACGGATTCCTGTGTGCACCCACTGTTCTAGGTAACAAGTGACCTTCAGCCTTTGTATAAAGTAATGATAGACAAGTGTTTCTTACCACAGTAAGCCCCAAGAATGTTAAAATATAGTTCAGGTGGAAGCAAATCTTTCATGCTGTAAGAACATTGATATATTTTGAGCAAACGTCCTATTCAGTCTATTCAGTCTTTGGTTTAATAAACCAATAGAAAGCTTTCTCTTGTCTACCGTAAGTTGATTCCATATAAATTGAGTTGAGGCAGTGCCTTTTATCCCAAAGAGGATACCATGGAATCTGAATAAGCCTTCCTAGTCCCCAAATGCACCAACTGGTTTCTATGTAGAAATAAATTGTTGGGTTTCACACAAACAGTCGTTGTCTCAAAATCACTATACACAATTAATTTTTGAGGCTTTAACTAATGAACTGTTGCACAAATATAATCACAAATGATTTCATTAATATCATATTTGCCCTTGAAATTAGAAGCCCTCAAAAAATTGGTTGAGAAAGGGTATTTAGATGCGATGTGGCCATGGCGCAACCAAGGCGTGACCGTCATGCACCAAATATTCCCATCTCAGATGCATTTGCCAATGGCTGCACAAGATGTTGGCAAACTTGTACGGCCATCGTAGATGGGAGTATTGGCCGCAAACAGCTGCAGCAAGGCTGCACCGTCTATTCCTACCCAAAAGGTGTGAATAATATGTGTTATATTTGCAGTTCAGCTACAACACCCATACTCATACAACAAAGGGACAGGTAGAGTAGTATAATAAATCTGTCCTTTTGTGGAGCACATTAATAGCACAGAGTTTGCTACATTTCTACCAATTAATCTTCTATTTTAGTAACTGAAGTGTAGTTTTCTAATGTTCAGAAGCAGAAAAAGACATAAAGGAGAATTTTCATAGATTGCGCAGTTTTCTGACAAACAACAATCTGTTATTTTTGCAGAAGCAGAAAAATTTGTGACTTTTCAGCAATTTAGTGATGCTCTTCCTACTTCTTAAAAAGTGGGTGGGATCTAATAAGCAATATCATGGCTTTCCACCACGCAAAACAATCATTATAATTTAGGCGAGGAGGTGCTGTCGATTGTAGCAGAAATCAACGCTAGATTTCACTTTCAGGTACACAGACTGCTAAAAAATGCTTCAACTGTATTTACATTTTTATACTTCTTTCAGTTACCTATCAATGCTAAGAAAATGTTTCTTAAAAAAAAAATTCAGAAAAAAGAATTCATAGTATACATTATTATCCAACTGTATGAGATCACTTCATACAGACTTTATTCAAGTGGACATCTACTGTAATCAGGCTCGGACTGGCCCGACGGGGGCTCGATGGATCCCCCAGTAGGCCTCGAGCTCCTGTGGGCCCGGGAGTCAGTGACTAATGTCCTCAATTCCCAGGGCCACGTTGGCTTGTAGTGTTGTAGTGGTGATGTCACATCACTGCGCCGCCTATGCTGGGTGCCACTAGAGGCTGGCAGGGAGTGGCTAGGAGTGGGGTGAGTGGTTGTTTTTTTTTTTTTTTTTTTATAAACTATCTAAAGGGGCCCTGACTTCCTAAAAGGGGCCCTGACTGCCTAAAGGGGGCCCTGACTAACTACAGGGGGCCCAGACTGCCTAAAGCGGGCCCTGACTGCCTAAAAGGTGCCCTAACTGCCTAAAACTAAAGGGGGTCCCTGACTACCTAAATTGGGCCCTGACTACCTAAACGGGGCCCTGACTACCTAAATTGGGCCCTGACTACCTAAATTGGGCCCTGACTATCTAAAGGGGGCCCTGACTGCCTAAAACTAAAGAGGGCCCTGACTACCTAAAAACTAAAGGGGGCTCTAACTACCTAAAAATAAAGGGGGCTCTAACTACCTACACACTAGCTAAAGGGGGACCTAACTACCTGCACACTAGCTAAAGGGGGGGGCCCTAACTTCCTGCACACTAGCTAAAGGGGGGGGCCCTAACTTCCTGCACACTAGCTAAAGGGGGGGGCCTAACTACCTGTATACTCCCTAAAGGAGACCCCTTACTGCCTGTATACTACCTAAAAGAGACCCCTAACTTCCTGTATACTACCTAAAGGAGGCCCCTAACTGCCTGTATACTACCTAAAGGAGGCCCTAACTGCCTGTATACTACTTCAAGGGAAGCCCTAACTGCCTGTGTACTACTTCAAGGGAAGCCCTAACTGCCTGTGTACTACCTAAAGGGGGTCCCTGACTGCTTACAGCTTATATAAAGGGGGCCCTAACTTCCTACAGCTTACCTAACTGGGGGCAACCACCTACCTACAGCTTAGCTAACTGGGACTCACCAACACCTACCTACGGCCTATCAACTTGCCTAACTGGGGCCTGCTGATCTACCTGGGGGCTACTAACCTATCCACAGGTTGCTAGGTACCCACCAACCTACCTGGGTCTGGCCTACCAACTTATCCAGTGGGGGTCTACCTACTCAATAGGGCCTATCTAGTTACCTGGGGCCTTGCCCATTTGCCTACCTACCTAGGGTCTTGTCTACCTACCTGGTAATATATTTGAGAGGGCAGCAACCCATAGATGTAGTATTATCTCCAGGGGGTTAGTCCTCTCCCCACCCTCTAACCCCTTAGGATACTAGACCTCTAAGTTATGGCTTGTACCCCTTCTCCCAGCCCTGGGAAGTTTGTACAGAGGGGGGAATCGGTAAAGAGGGGCTGGAAAAGTGAGGATTCTAAGCTCTGTGTGTCTACTTTCTGCAGGGATGAGTTGTGGCCGGAACAAGTCATTATGTCGGTGTGGAATGGCTGCAGAAGAAAAGGGAATAAGAACGACTCATGAGAGAAGAGAACGACTCATCAGAGATGAAGTGGTCTCCTGTGAGTCCCTGGGGTTCAGGGGTTATTTTACTTCTATATTGGATCAGTGTTGTATTCACTGTAATGTGATGTGACCTGAGCTGGTGTCGGACCACTATGTGGTCTCTATAGGGCGGTGTTGTAGGTTATACTTGAGCTGGTGTCTGACCACTATGTGGTCTCTATATGGCGTGTGTAGTTATACCTGAGCTGTGTTCGACCACTAGTGTCCTATAGATGTGTTGTAGGTTATACCTGAGCTGGTGTCTGAACACTATGTGGTCTCTTTATGGCGGTTTTGTAGGTTATACCTGAGCTGGTGTCGGACCACTATGTGGTCTCTATATGATGGTGTTGTAGGTTATACCTGAGCTGGTGTCTGACCACTTTGTGGTCTCTATCTGGCGGTGTTGTAAGTTGTACCTGAGCTGGTGTCTGACCTCTATGTGGTCTCCATATGGCGGTGTTGTAGGTTATATCAGCGCGAGTATAGTGGCAGAGTACATGTGTCCCTGATTATAAAAGTGACTGAACACCTGACCCTGTGATTAGGAGTTACACTTTTACTTTCTTGCTGGTGTTTATTTTAGAAGCAGTTGAGGTGCGTGACCAAGGGAAACGTGGAGGGGGATATTGTATAAGTCTATTACTTGTAATCATCAGTTAAGAGGATCATTTATTTATAAACTTATCACTTCAACCACCCACATTGTCATATTTATTCATATTTTATAATCATCATATCCAAACTTCCTTCCTTCCTTCCTTCCTTCCTGTTTGTTGGCATCTGCCTGAAACTATATATTGGGGACATGACATACAGCTCTGATGGACGTAGCTAGACTCAGTATAAAAGAAACCTTATATTATTTGTCATTGAGGAATTGCTGACTCTAGGAGGGTTAATTTATGGATTGTCACCTACTGAAACAACTACAACTGAACTTTTTTGAAAACAATCAATAAAGAACATGGAACATGGTCAGCTGGCCAGTAAATGGGTTATAGGTCAGAAGAAGGTAGCAAGACGCTAAAGCAGATGAGGTGGTGATAGTATTTGGAGGATGACGGGAGTAGCTGTGCACACAGCATTAAGTGTTACCACCATGTCGGTCACATAGTAACTCTTCTCCTCTTTACATTATCAACAATACTGCAATGAGGGGAACAGTTTCATTTCTATTCTCCTCTTGATGAAAGCAGACAATAAAGCTTCTTATTGGCCCTCATTATCTGCACCCCAGTGTGCCTTGCATACCTGCTCCACTGCACTGGTTCAAGTCAATTAATCCTAATATCCATCTATCCAAGGGTAATTTCTCATCTTGGCAGGCCTTCTTTTGTAATGGCTAAATGGGAGTAGCCAAGTTTTAAATCCTGGCTTCCGGCCAAATGTATCCTTTTCTCCCCAATATTTCCAGGGTGATTTATGGTGCTGTTTAACCTTCTCTATGCTGGGCAGGCTGGCAGACATGAGCGTCAGGCAGCTGTAAGAATTAATCTTCTTTCAGAAATGATGATTCAGTAAATTGTCATAACCATGGAGGAATCACTGTCTCAACAGAGAAGTTTTTTTTTTTTTTTTTGGAGTATTTATCCTTCTTGATATCTTTTGACACATTCAGTAAACAGATTACACAAGCATTCTTCCCAGGTGATTTGATTTCATGATAATTATTGCCTCCCTGTTGGGGGGATTATATTAACAGCTGTGGAAGAGAGACTCATGGAATTCTGTCTCCACGTTCTAGTCAGCTATTAATATGCATAGACTCACACACTGTCTGTGGCTGGGCTCACACCACGCTTACTATACTGCTGAAATGTCCTGTATTTCTATGATCATGTGATAAAAATAAATGTCAAACAGGATGATGCAACAGGATGCCTATGCAGTAGCATCCTGCTGTCATAGACTTGCATTGTGCAAGAAAACGAATCCACTGGGATTCTGTTGTTTAACAGGACAGAAAAAGAGACAGTCTCTGCTTGAAAGAACAGATCATGACCGAACTGACACTTATAACTATGGTAAAAGTCCCACCAAAAGTCTAAAGATCACTCAAAAAAAGTTTTACAAATTTAAAAAATACTAACAAATATTTAAAAATTACTCCCACGCATTGCCATTTTACAAATAAAAAAAATAAAATGTTACACATAAATCACATAGTCCATAAAAGTCTGAACTATTAAAATATAATATCCCTTGACTTGTATGATGAACACCATTTTTGGTCATTTCACGTCTCTTAAAAATTGCAATGAAAAGTGATAAAAAAAATAAAAATTGCATGTATCCCAGAATGATACCAATAAAAAGTACACTTCAGCCTGCAAAAAAGAGCCCTCACTCAAGTCCATAAATGGTAAAACAAAAAAAATTGGTCGCAGAAAATGGCGCTGCAGTGCAAAGCTATGAGATAGAGAATGTTTTTATTTTTTTAACAGTACTGAAATATAACAAAAACTTTACACATTTGGGGAGACATGTATGAAGGAAGGCGCTTCGAAGTGTATTGTCGAGTCTCATTTTCAGTGTATAATGCGCCTGAGTGTATGAAAGTGTTTTTTGTGCGATTATAAATGGAGTCTTAAGTTCGACCCGCCTCGCTTATGTGTTAGGCACATTATGGAACTTAGGCGCATTAGTAATGCGCCTAACACGTATAAAGGCTATAGATAGACTGGAAATAAAAGAAAAGTCAGTAGGATAGCATGTCGGTGACTAGAAACCATGGTACTGATCTTGCTTGGTGGATCACTGGTCCCAGCAAGACCTGTGCTGTGCTGGCTCTTGCCGCATATAGAATAAAGGGTGAGAGCAGCAAAAATAAATTTAAAATTTAATGTAGTAAAAATTGTAAAATCTGAACATCATCAGTGGGTTATTTAATGTAAAAGTAGTTTTAGATTCTATTAGTTTTAAAAACATTTTATAGGAGATATTTTTATATTTTTGGGATATTATAAATTTTTCTGTTAATTTTATATGATAACATTTTTTATTAAACTTAAATAATTTAATTTGATATAGTTTAATAATTATCATAAATTACTTTTAATTATTGTACTGGTAAAAATTGAGGAATAGGGGCCATTTTTGCCCTAATGGCAAATCTAGCTCCACTTCGACTCTTCAGACTCAGACAGACCACATTGAAATATTTCTGCCTGTTCGAGCAGTAATGCGCCTAGTTTTACCGAACCACATTCATATATGTGTCTAATATTATGAGTGTGGTGTGTCGTGCCCAGAATGCCCCCAAAACGCTCCTCATGTTAGGCACATTAGAAAGTGTTGAGTCTTACAAACAATGCACCTAACACATTCATTAGGTGCATTAGACATCGGAGCCGGCTCACTTAGGCGCATTTTACGCCAGAAAAGAGTGAAAAACCCGATCATACATGTCTCCCTTGGTATCATTGGAATCATACTGACATGCAGGATATAGATAACGTCATTTATACTAAACTGTAAATGCCATAAAAACGAAAACCCCTGCAAATATAGCGCAATTATGTTTTTTTTTTCCAATCCATGCCACAAATATTTCTTTTAGTTTCCCAGTTCCCTTATATGGTACATTAAATGGCATCATTAAAACAAGCATTTTGTTAAAAAAAAAAAAATCCTCAAATGACTATGTAAATGGAAAAATAAAAAAGTTATGGCTCTTGGAAGTGGGGAAGAAAATAACGAATGCAACACAAAACAAAATAGGTTTGGTCGGGAAGGGGTTAAAAAGACAGAATGTACTATAGCCTTACATGTACAAATACAAGCACACATTCCCATGCTTATACAAACACACGCATGCAAGCACACACTAATACATGGACACCACCACATGCTTATACATACATAACAAGTACAGTGCTATAGAGATCTGAGACAGGAAATACCTCTCTAAGATTTTTGTGGCCCCTGGGAGAGGTACAATATGACAATGTGGCCCTTGGACCAAAAAATGTTGTGCACCCCTGATGTAAAGGAACACTTAGGGCTTGTCCCCACTGCATGGGTTTTCCCCCCGTTTTAAAGACAGTTTTCGGTTTTGAAAAACGTCTGTAAACCGGGTGACAACTTTTAACATTGATCTTAATGGAAAATCTGTGCAGCGGTCCCCACTGCACGGGTTTTCCGCCAGACGGTTTCTTAGACCGCCGGTGGTCCGAAAAGCATAGAACATGTTTATTCTTCCGCCCGGTTTTCGGGCTGAATATGAACATGTCTATGTGAAGGGAAAGGACTTTTCTCCGCTAATCACAGAGAAAAGCCATCCCCTTGCGACCGTGTGCACAGCTGCAAAACAGAGCAAATACTGGTCGTATTATCTGACCGGTATTTGCTCTTTGCCATGGGGATGGGCCCTTAAAGTTAGGGATACTATATTTTGTTTACTCTACCTTTTAGCCAGATCAGTACTGCATTAGTTTATTGATCAGCAGTGATAATGACCTTAAGACTGTATGTCACCACAATGTGCTGAGCAGTATTATTCACTGTAGCACAGTAACAGTTTTACATAGCAGGTATAAATGGCAGGACCATGTGGCATAAATAAATGTTGTTCAGTACATAAGAGGTTAATAACTGCAGGATCATTGTGAAAAAAATGTATGCTTCATATGAATTATATAAAAATCTATTGATCAAATCGAAATGTCCTTTAAGAAGTTCATGAAGTCACACTGCTCACATAGGACGGTAGCATCCAGAGCTAACTACTCAGCAGGGGAAGGGGAAAGGTGAGTATCTCTTTTTTCATTTTTTTAATTGGCACATACATCTGCCTATATTTACCAGGGGAACTATATCTACCTACAGGGGCCATATACCTACAGGTGGCTATATCTAACTAGAGGTGCCTATATCTGTCTACAGGGTGAATTTACCTAACTAGAGGGGGCTATATGTACATACAGGGCCCATATACCTACAGGTGCCTATGTCTAGCTACATGGGGCTATTTCTACCTACAGGGAGCATATACCTATCTTCAGGGGGGTTATATCTACTTACATGGGGCATATACCTACCTACAGCAGGCATATACCCAGGCTCGGACTGGGCCGCCGGGGGACCGGGGAATCCCCCGGTGGGCCCCCCCGAGCTGCTGTGGGCCCCGGAGGCAGTGCCGTCGCTCCCCGGGGCCCATCCGCGCATCCGGTCACTGAACGCCCGGGACCTGCGTCCCGAGCGCCCTGAGACCGGGCCTGGGAGTTGGGGACGAATGTCCCCGACCCCCGGGACTGCGCGGTGTCAGCGGAGCACAGCACCACTAGCGCTGCGCTCCGCTGATCTCCCTGGCAGGCTGAAGACGCTAGGCCTTCAGCCTGCCAGGCGCCGGCCCCTACTAGTGACGTAGGCGGCGCGGTGACGTCACTTCACCACGCCACCTATGCAGGGCGGCAGGAGCCGGCGGGGAGCTCGAGCGGCCGGGAACTGCCAGGAGCCGGAGCGGGAGCCGGAGCCAGGTAAGTGGCTGGTTGTTTTTCTTGTTGTTGTGTTGTTTTTTTTAACTATCTAAGGGGGCCCTGGCTATTAATGGAGGCCCTGACTATTCAGGGGGCCCTGGCTACTATTGGGGGCCCTGACTATTCAGGGGGCCCTGGCTACTAATGGAGGCCCTGACTATTCAGGGGGCCCTGACTACTAATGGGGGCCCCTCGCTACTATGGGGGGCCCTGACTATTCAGGGGGCCCTGTCTACTAATGGAGGCCCTGACTATTCAGGGGGCCCTGGCTACTATTGGGGGCCCTGACTATTCAGGGGGCCCTGGCTACTAATGGGGGCCCTGGCTACTATTGGGGGCCCCTGACTACTATGGGGGGCCCTGACTATTCAGGGGGCCCTGACTATTAAGGGGTCCTTGACTATTAAGGGGGCCCTGGCTACTAATGGGGGCCCTGACTATTAAGGGGGCCCTGGCTACTAATGGGGGCCCTGACTATTCAGGGGGCCCTGGCTACTAATGGGGGCCCTGACTATTCAGGGGGCCCTGGCTACTATTGGGGGCCCCTGACTACTATGGGGGGCCCTGACGATTCATGGGGCCCTGGCTACTTTGGGGTGCGCTGACTATTCAGGGGGGGCTGGCTTCTATTGGGGCGCCCTGGCTACTATTGGGGGCCCCTGACTACTATGGGGGGCCCTGACTATTCAGGGGGCCCTGGCTACTATTGGGGGCCCTGGCTACTATTGGGGGCCCTGACTATTCAGGGGGCCCTGGCTACTAATGGGGGCCGTGGCTATGAAGGGGGGGCGTGACTATTGAGGGGAGCCCTGGCTACTAATGGGGGGGGCCCTGGCTACTAATGGGGGCCCTGACTATTAAGGGGGGCCCTGACTATAAAGGGGGGCCCTGCCTACTAATGGGGGCCCTGTCTATAAAGCGGGGCCCTGTCTATTAAGGGGGGCCCTGGCTACTAATGGGGGCCCTGGCTATTAAGGGGGGCCTTTACTAATAAGGGGACCCCTGTCTACTAATGGGGGGGGGCCCTGGCTACTAATGGGGGCCCTGACTATTAAGGGGACCCTGACTATTAAGGGGGGCCCTGCCTACTAATGGGGGCCCTGACTATTAAGGGGGGCCCTGACTATTAAGGGGGCCCCTGGCTACTAAAGGGGGGCCTGACGATCAAGTGGGGCCCGGGCTACTAAGGAGGGCCCTGACTACCTACACACTAGCTAAAGGGGGCCCTGACTACCGACACCCTCGATAACGGGGGCCCTGACTTCCTGCACACTAGCCCAAGGGGGGGGCTAACTTACTGCACACTAGCTAAAGGAGGCCCCTAACTACCTGTATACTCCCTAAAAGAGACCCCTAACTGCCTGTATACTCCCTAAAAGAGACTCCTAACTGCCTGTATACTACCAAATGGAGGCCTTAACTGCCTGTATACTACCTAAAAGAGACCCCTAACTGTCTGTATACTACCTAAAGGAGGCCTTAACTGCCTGTATACTACCTAAAGGAGGCTTTAACTGCCTGTATACTACCTAAAGGAGGCCCTAACTGCCTGTATACTACCTAAAGTGGGACACTAACTGCCTGTATACTCCTGCATTATCCCCAGGGTTTAGTTTCCATTCCCACCCTCCAACCCCTCAGGTTACTAGGCCTCTAAGTTATGGCTTGTACCCGCTCTCCCACCCCTGGGTAGTTTGTACAGAGGTGGGAATGAGTAAAGAGATGCTGGAAAAGTGAGGAGTCTAAGATATTTGTGTGTAATTTCTGCACGGATGAGTGGTGGCCGGGACAAGTAATCATGACGGTGTGGAATGGATGCAGAAGAGAAGGGAAAAAGAACGACTCAAGAGAAGAGAACGACTCATCAGATAAGACATCTCCGGTGAGTCCCTGATTTCAGGGATTATTTTACTTCTATACTGGATCAGTGCTGTATTCACTGTAATGTTATGTGACCTGAGCTGGTGTCTGACCTCTATGTGGTCTCCATATAGCAGTGTTGTAGGTTATATCGGCGCGGGTATAGTGGCAGTGTGCATGTGTCCCTGATTGTAAGAGTGGGGGAACACCCGACCCTGTGATAGGAGTTCTTCTTCTACTTTCTTGCTGGTGTGTATTTTAGAAGGTGGTGAGGGGCGTGACCAAGGGAAACATGGAGGGGGATATTGTATGTGGATGGAGGGGGATATTGTATGTGGGTGGAGGGGGATGTGGATGGAGCTACTTAGCCGTGTGTCTATGATATGTTAGACTGACAGATATGTGACTCTCTTGCTATTGTACTACACAATACAGTTCTGTTTTGTACACTGTATTATGTGGTAAAATGGGCGCGTTTATGTCCGAGAGGCCGGTAATATTTTTACGTACAGTAGGGTGGGCCCCTGAGATCAATTCCCCTGTGGGCCCAAGACCCCCCCAGTCCGACACTGCATATACCTACTTACAGAGGGCTTAAATCTACCTACAGGATGCATAGATCTACTAGCAGGGATATACCTACCTCCAGTGGGCATATATCCACTGACAGAGGATATCTACCCACAGGGGGCCTATATACCTACATATAAGGGGCTTATATACCTACCTATAGAGGCCCTATATATACCTACCTGCCTGTCTACAGGGGGCCTGTATAAGTAGTTACCTTTATTGATATCTTTTGGAGGGGCTAAATAACTACATATCTACCTAATGGGGGACCTAGATAACTACATATTGGGAGACCTATGAATATGTCTAATGGGGAGCTATATGGGGTTTACCTATCTGCCTACCTAGTTTGGGAATGAACCTACATACTATATTGGGGCACTTTTGCTGTTTGGGGCAGTTGTGGGTCATTATTACCATTTGGGGTGCTATGCATGGGGAGTTTGTACAGAGGTAGGAATTGGTAGGGAAATGCTGGAAAAGTGTGAAGTCTAAGATGTTTGTGTGGTAAACTCTACAAGCATTAGTTGTGGCTAAGAGAAGATGTCATGGTGGTCTGGGCCGGATTGAGAAAAAAAGGAAAAAATAATGACTTATGAGAGAAGAGAACGACTTATCAGAAATTATGTCTCCTGTGAGTCACTGGATGTAACTTTACTGCAATCAGAGAGATAAATAGACATAAATGTCAGCTCATCCGAGTTGTAATAATTCATGTTCCTCTGTTGAATGCACGGCCAGGTGGAGCCACTTCCTTAACATACCAGTAAATGCATATGAATGTTGCCAGCTTCCAAACAGTGAGAGATGCTGTGATTAAAACTTCATATACTTTATTAGAGCCATTTCAAAAGAACAATACGTTCATTTCTCACAGGACATAGTTGTAAACAGTTGTTTACAAATATGTCCTGTGAGAAGTGACATATATTCACTTATATGTGTGCAGAGTCTCTGTATATAACTGGTATCTACCACTGTATGGTCACTGTATGGCGGTAATATTGGTCATGGTGTAATGATTTTTATTCAGTAACAGAATGGTGGTATAATTTAGTCACTATGGGGGACATGTATGAAAACTGTCTAGGTCTCAGACTTTTCTTGTTGCCCATAGCAACCAATCAGAGTTCCCCTTTCATTTCTTCAGAGCACTATATGAAATGAAAGGGGAACGCTGATTGGTTGCTCTGGGCAACAAGACATGTCTTAGACCTAGACCGGTTTCATACATATCCCCCTATGTGTTGGTGATATGTGGTCATGGTGTGGCGGTATTAATCAATCACTATGTGGTAATGATATATGGTGGTATTATTCAGCTACTATGTGGTGGTGATATGTGGTCATAGTGTGACGGTATTATTCAATCACCTTATGTTAATGATATATGGTGGTATTATTCAGCCACTATGTTGTGGTGATATGTGATCATGATGTGGCGTTATTTAATCTTAGTGGAATTATTGGTAATATCGGCCTTAGGATTCTGTTTTTTGGAGCAGTGTTATTTGGTAAATGTATGACCATTATGAAGTAGTTTTACTAAGGAGAGGGAAAATGTGAGAGTAAAGGGGAGTGGTCAGGGCTGGCTAATAGTGATGCAATATGTCGTAGTGTGGTGTAACATATTAATAAGGAGTGGGGAATTTTTTTTTCTCCCCTTCCTGAGTGCAGTTTAACCTAGAAACGGCCCTGGCTCTAAGCCAGGCATGACGTACGACATCACTTCTGATCTTCCTATGTTACACCTATGTTATGACATCACTTCACTCCCAGGACGGCATGACGTCTGACATCACTTCTGGTTTTCCTACGTTACTTCTATGTTTTGATGTCACTTTTCTGCTAGCATGGTATGGCGTGCTGCATCACTTCTGGTTTCCCTATGTTACTCCAATATTATGGAAACCAGCAGTGACATCTGAAGTTGAATGTCTCGCCACACCTAAAGGAAAGCTAAAAGAAAAAATTAACCCCTGATACATTATAAAAATTTTAGAAAAAATTTGGGTTTTAGATGCCTTGAATCCAAATTTTTTCACACATTCGATCGAACTAATGTTGGATCTGTTGGAGGAACACTATTCAGGATGATGTCCTGTCTTACCGTATGTTAGTACAACTGAGCTACAAAGCATACACAGTATCCTTAATGGCCTCTTCTAGAGAATAATTCTCCATTACATACTGTAGTTACCGGCCGTGCTAGGCATATGCAGCCTCTATAATTAACTCTTGAATTTTCAATGCAGGATTTTAATTGGAAACTGCGCAGCACAGCATCCTCAACCAAAGCGGAAATATTGCTCTTTGGGATGTTAGCGTATTCAGAATTATAATATGACTGTCTGTGACTTTGCCTTAGCTGACCCGTGTGTTGCAGAACCTGAGGTGCTTTTGAGGCTATGATCGTCATTAGTGGTGTTTTCATTGATCTGCCTGATGTATATACCTTGCAGTTTTCATAGTTCTAACATTAGCTGGCTCCACACTAGGTCTCCACTGGCTACTCTGCTGTGAAAACACTACTGCAGGCTTCGTACTGGATTAGAAAGGTAGCCTGCTGCTCATTACAGCTAAGTCTTGGATTTAAAGAATCACTCTTATTTATGAGCATTTGCTTTGAGCTCTGACCTCCCCTTGGTTGGGTTTTATTTGGCGATTCATGCTCATCCTGTCACCATTTTTTTGAACGCTGAAATCCACAGTCAATTAAAAGAGAAATTAAAAGCTTAAAAAAGAAATTAAAAGGGAAACATCAAAGTGCTAGCTGATTTGTCACAGAGCAGGTTACTGATCTTCATTCTTTGAATGGCTTTAGGCCTGAAGGAAACTGGTGAACCACATGACACTGATTTAATGATGCAACAACTTGAATGCACCAAATATAAATTTTTAAATGATCCTTTGAGATGCTGCTGATATTAACATCTAAATGCATCAATCACGGATGGTGAATATAGTAAGGCCAGCCAACTGTTGATTAATTTAAAATATCTCTATACTTCTAATGGGTTGGAAGTTAAAAGGAGATTTTTAGATTACAGAGTTTGGGATGGAGTTGGCTTGGTGGTCGGGGACTTTACTAAAGAAGAAAACATCACGTGAATTGATCGGTATCATACCTGATGAAAAAGCCTGACGTTTCAAAAACTACAAATATAGAAAAGATTAACGTGATAGATAATGCACCAAGATATCACAGCACAGAATGTTATCTCAGCTTCTTCAATGCTTTTCAATGGCTTTTGTTTAGAGATCAGAGGAGACAACACAAAAAGCAGAGATATCACTGTAAAGTTAATCTCTATACCGTAAGGGCTTGTGCCACGAATGGTGGCGCAGCTCGCGAGTCGGGCTGCGGGCGCATTTGTGGTTGCGGCACCCCTGCCTGATTTTAACGGGTGCTTGCTCTGTGGTCGGCCGCGGCCGACATAATGCCATGGCGCGCTCTTGACTTCGTGTCCATGCCGGTCGCTGCGCGTGTCCCCGCTCCCTAGGACACGTGCGCCGGTCCCCTTTGATTTAAAGGGCCGCGACCCTGGTAATTGGGTCTTGCGGCCACTACCTTTAAAGGGGTCATTTTCCTCCAAAGGGCCCTTGCTGGATCTTCACAGCTCTTGCCTTCAGAGCTAGCCTACAGCTAGTGTTCTCTATTTACTGTTCCATTGGTTCTTATCATCGGTCCGTGGACCTTCGCCGCCTGACCTGTCCTGTCGGTCTGCCTTGTCTCCAAGTCGCCCGCCGACCCTGACCCACTTCGCACCTCAGCTGCCTCCGCAAACTAGTCTCATCTGGGGTAGCGACCTGGTGGAATCCCACCGCAGCAAGTCCATCCCGCTTTGCGGTGGGCTCTGGTGAAAACCGGGACCCACTTAGATTCCGCTCCCAGACACGGCTTATGCCATCGCTTGCAGGGGTCCAGTGGATCCACATCCTGCCTGGCGTAACAGCTTGTCCCATATTGGACAGTTTGCGTTTTTACAAACCATCTGAAAACCGACATGCAACAATCCCCCATAGACTTTAGTAGAAAATCTGTGCAGCAGTCCCCACTGAACGGATTTTCCACCGGAAAGTTTTGACATTGCCAGCGTTCCAAAAAACTGAAACATGTTCTTTCTTCCGCCCGGTTTTCGGGCAGAACATGAACGTGTGGGTGCGATGGGGGAGGGCTTGAATCCACAAACCACTGACAAAAGCCATCCCCCTGCGTGCCCAAAAAACACTAAATACTAGTCGGAAATCCAAACAGTATTTGGTCTTTACCGTGTAAACACACCTAACCATTGTATTTATATGTACTGTAGGTAAAAACTACCTGTCAACTCTCTTAATGCAGTATATATCAGTATTACCCTGGCTTAATTCTGGAGATGCTTTCATTGGGACTCTTTGTTGAACCACTCCTTTGGTTATTTCTCCTGGAAATGTATGAATAAATAGACAACCATCACCATCAAAACATCACCATTCCTCTTGTCAAAGAGAAATGTTACTACAGATCGGTGGTGCAGCAGAACTATGTAAGGATATGCACCTCATTAGAAAGTTAATGGTGCAATAAATATAAATTTTCATAAATAGCCCTCCAACTCATAAATACACTTCCAGGGAGCGAATAGGCAGAGAATGGGTACAGGTTCTAGGAAAACAGGTTTCTGTATTATTATTTTATGTAGAATGCAAATATTTATTAAAACAGAAATGTCACGAGAGCAGACAGATCCTCTTTAATTAGTTTATGTCCAGAAAATGTATCACAATTTTAGTTTTAAATTGAAGCTGGAATAAAGATCAGCTTATTTTCCAACACACACACACACACATCACACACACACACACACAAACACACACACACACACTCACAACACACACACACACACACACACACAACCAGACACAAAAAATACAGCAGCACCCAGCGAGAGCACTCTAAATATTTCATACCCAATATGAATTCATGGAACATTTAAGTTGTATTACTGTTATCTATGTTTAAAATGAAGTTTTTAGTGCACACTTTGATCAACTTATGATCGCACACCTACCACATCAAGGAAACCTTTGTGCTGACAAATTTGCTTTTTGCATTGATGCCGCTACATTTTCCATCAGTGTATATGTGAGTTGTATCTGGATGTACTGGCTAATTTCTGTCTTTTTGAATAGTGCACTTGGGGGAGTATGTTTATATTGATAGGACGTGTTATAGGCATACATGCCAATGTTTAGAAATTACAAAGAGTGACATATCAGACCACGCCTCTAACCACGCCCAAACACAAGACATCACATCAGGTCATGCCTTCGAAACCACACACTCCAGAATCAATTGATCGTCACACCAGGAACAATTGCTTCTACTAAACACGGCGCCCAAATCTACAGAATCATGTCCCAAAGCTCCCTTTCTAGGAAGAACCAGATCCTAACGCGACAAGAGTGGCGATTAGTTTACTGTCTATACGCACGGGCGGATTCTTGTTGGATTTTTGGTGGATTCAGTATTTTGAATATGCTGGAAATGCAACTGTACCCATTGCTGTGTAGTCTACACAGCACAGATATTTTCTGGTCGGTTTTAAAATCCACCAGATTCCGATGGATTTTAAAACATGCTGTATGTTCCATTGAATTGCCGTCAGATTCACATACATTTAATGTATGTACCAATACTCCTGCCATACAGTAACAATATGGGGGTAGATACCAGTTGTACATAGACTTTACAGACATAAACGAGTTTACAGTACAGTTACATTTAGTGACTCACAGGTGACGTCTTCTCTGATGGGAGTTGTTCCATTTCTCCATCCGCTCCAGACTGCCATGACCATGTGTGTGTCCTGGCACCCTCACCTCATCTGCATGTTCAGGAATTAACCACAGACAAAAACAGTCCCTACATTTTCCTGCCACCTCCTATAGTGGATTGCTACCCCATGGGGTACAAACTCCCCATGGGGTGATAGGAGTAGGAGAGCTATTTTTAGAGGCGGATTAATTTGTAACCGGTCGTCAGGGAGTTATAGAGTGTTAGATGAGGGTTTTATGTTGTGGTGGCACTAGGCCGCAGAAGAAAGGGAGGAGATGCAGCCACAGCTTATAGGCACAATCTCCTGGGAAAAGACAGAAGATCAACCCTCAGAGATTATGGTGCGGTTGTGGGCCATGGTATCTCCGATTCCCTATACTCCACACATGATCAGACCACAGCCATGACCTTCATGGATGGCAAGTGGATGGAGTTTAATACTATTTGGATTCAGTTATTTAATTTTGTCAAGAACCAGCTTTGCATCCTATTTTCTAAACCTAAAATGGTTCAACAAGGGCTCAGTGTTCTCAGGAGAAGCATTTTATTTAATTTTTTTTTTTTTTTAATTTTGTTTTTTTTTAACCATTTTATTCCATTATTAGTAATAGAGATGTCTAACAGATGCTACTCCATTACTATCACCACAAGGGTAACACTAACTCCCTGTCACAATTAACCTAGTACCCAATGCACCAGGGGTACTAGGAAAATGTGAGTAACCACCAGAAATGGACCCTCTAATGTGACGGTATTTTGTGGGAGTTAAAGGACCAATATTCATGGATCTTCCCATCTTAATAATTTCAGCCTGCAGCTGCTGGTTTTACCTTGGTTGATTAAAAATGGGGGACACCATATCATTTTGTTTTTATCCTTTCCAGGACACAGGAGTGTCTTATAATGCTTCTCTGGTGCCATTGTGCTTCCAGGCTTGCTGACTGTGATGACGAGCGTTGCACCAGGGCATCAGAGACTTGTCTCCTGTTGTCAGGGGTGAGCGAGGACATCAGCTCCCAATTATTTAGGACTGTCTCCGGGGGGCCCCAACGGAGAAAGGTTGGGAGGTATGGTCATAGGTGTCAGACAAGTGGGGGTTCGACATTTTCGGTACCTTTCTTTAAGGGCAACCTGGGTAAATCATTTCACAACTCCCATAAACGACAATGGTGTAATACTTATGTATCAAGGATTTCATTACAGTATATGTAATGTGATCAATAAAGACTTTAGTCTTACTGTAGGATAACAGTTCATACATAGTCATTGCACTCTCTCCACACTACATGCATGTACACTCCTTGGCTTCCTCTCTTGTTGTTCTATCCTCTGTGGCTCGTTTTATTCTTTATAGGGGGACTTGTTCTCATGAAATATAACTGGTTTTACGTCTACGACTCTTTTCTTTGTTTGCCCATAGATCAACCATGCAGATGCTCCTTTTATTTTGTTAGTTCACGACGCTCTCCCGTAGTCCAGGACCTACGGACCGTTGTCGTGCTTCCTTTTTGTCCCCTGTCCCTATGCCAGTGAGGATACTTCGCACCTGGACTATTACTCTGCTCTGTCACATTTTGCTGGCTGCTGGCGTCATGTACACGCACACGCATCTTTTCCTTAGGGGAAACGGCGCAGACCCACTCCCCCCCCCCCCCCCACTGAGATTTATAAGGGGACAAGTTCCCTAATTACCTGGCAATTGTAACTTTACACCGCATCTGGAGATTTAGAACTCTGCCTCGTGCTCCTGGGTCCAGTTTGTTGATATTTGTTGATGCGCCTACATTGATCCTGACCCCTAGTTGCTGTCCGTTACCTTCATTTGCTGATGCCTGGTTCCTATGTTACTGATTACTTGCTTGAAATCTCGCTTGCTAGTTGTCTGACAGTTGCACCCTGGCCCGAGACCATGTCCTCTGCTGCTTCCCAGTATTTCCTATAGTCCCTGCACTTGGAACAGTCACCACGAAGCAGCACGTTAGAAACTTGTACAACGACCTGGGATATTCTTCGCAGCCAACGTCTCCAAACATGCTTGCGAAAAAGGCTATGGTGGAATGTGCCGGAGCGTCTCTCCTTAGACTCCTACGTCCCCAGCGTGGATCAGCTCACCCTCTTTTGCAAGTGACCAAGAAAGGATCCATTTCAGTATTCCGTAACGCATTTATTCAGAGCACTATAAGGAACGTGAAGATTGGTTGGCTATGGGCCAAATAAAATATAGTCTTAGTTCTAAGGTCCAGTTTTATACATTTTTTATATGGTGACCCCTCAGTGTTGCCATAGTCGTGTGCTGGACATGACAAACTCTCTTAAAAGGGCCAGTGCACACTGAAGTTACTTCCTGCTATCTTATGTTTTTAGTCTCCCAACGGATACTTTCCAGGATTGCTTTTACCCTCATGCATTCTGCATGATCATAAGAGTGTTTTCATTTGTTTCCTATTGGAGTGCTCTAGGTCTTCTATTCTTCCTTTTTATCCAGTTCCTGGCTTTGTTCCCGGACCTCATCTGACTGTCTGCTGTGTCTTATTCGACCTCCTAACCAATTATTTATTTTTTTTTAGGATTTCCCCCCCCCCAAATATTGAGATGGGATATGCTCTGACCATATCTTGTCTGACTATCCTCTTAGTCTTTTGCTATGGTTCTATGCTTTGGAATTTTCAGCTGTTTCTAACAGAAACTACTCTGTGGGTAGCAACCTGGCGATCTCTGCAGCAAGTCACTGGTCAAACTACACATGGAATATTGTATATAGTTTTGGGCACCAGTGCACTAGGGAGACATTGTAGAAGCTGAAAACAGGATCAAAGGCGAGGCCAACAAATATAATAAAAGGTCCTGGGTGGACTGCAATACCCAGAAGAAAGATTATCATGATTATAAGGGTATTTAGTTCGTAGTGGAAAAAGACGGAGTGATGCGGGGGGAGGGGGCAGAATATATAATATATAGGTCAGTATAGAGATCGCTCCCAAGACCTATTTATACCCAGGACTGTTCCTGGAACAAGGAGGCATCCTCTATGTCTAGAGGAAACAAGTTTGTCACATAAACCTAGAAGGGATTCTTTACTGTAAACTCTCCCCTCTCCAACCTGTCCTGAATGCAGCAGCCAGGCTTGTCTTTCTTTCCAGCAGCTCAGGAAGGGAAGATCTCTCCTTAAGGAGACAGCACCGAGACGAAACGGCTTGTAGAGTTTTTTTAGTTTTGCCGCTCTTTTCGCCCTCTACCTTAGCTAGAAACCCGATGCCTTCCTCACATCAGCAGCTGTATTTCTCTACTTCTGCACTGAGAGGGACAAAAAATCCAGAAACGCAGCCGTTGTTGTAGATGTGGAGGGACTGATACTGGCTTGGCTAAAAAAATCCTTTTTTGCTTTCTCAAGGACATCGGTGCGGGTCAAAAGCAAATTTGAGGATTTGTTACAATCACAGAACGGGCCGATCTGTGGGCTTCTCAGCCCTTTCCTTAATGCATTGTGATTTCACGCGCTTATAATGATGCTTCTACCTGTGTCAGTCACTGCGCATACTGGATGCCCGAATTCAGTACCAGGATACAACAAATACTCATCACTCTCACACAATAAGCTATCCCACAGAGTGCCTGCACCCCCCACTACATTCCTCTATTCACATCTCTGTTTACCACCTACCATGCTATTCAGCTCTGCTGATGATATCGGATTGCATGTCTCAGTCACACGAAATACCTCCCTGCCTCGTCTCAAAGATTTCAACACGTGCGGCAGCAAAATTTTATGGAATATGCTACCGCAGGAGCTGATATTCAGCACATTCACAAAGCCTCACAGTTTTAAGAGGGCCCTAAGAACACATCTTTTCAGAGGCTGGCATATCTCAAGATCACATAATGCTAACCACACCTGCTTATCCACAACAAGTCTGTTCACTCCCTACAACTAAGGACACTCACAGCACTTATCTGTAAATAGAATGTACTGTCAGAGGGTCGCGGCAGGGTCATTCAAATTTTGATATAAACCACTCCTATTTATGTATCATGGCCTGGGACATTGTAACTGAAGCACTCTTAACCCTTTGTCTCACTCATACCCATAATAGATTGGTAAGCTTCTCGCGAGGCAGGGTCCTCATACTCGTGTCCTCAGTTTGTAAGATTTCCTTTTAATTGTGTAAATGTCCGTATGTTCACCCCCTCTAAATTGTAAAAGTGACTGCGGACATATACGTTCGCCGCGCTATATATTATAATGAAATTACTAATTATTATTGTTACTGTAAGAGCACAGTGAGACTGTTAGGAACTCTCTGCGCCATGAGGAAAACTTGTCATGTTGAAATTCAAAAAACAGGAATAAAAAAAGAGGTGCTGGATGCCTATTTCTTGAGTGTTAATATATATAACAATTTTAACTAAACAAGGATTCTGCGAGAAGGTCCATTGATTCTAGGATTTTTTCCGATTGACAGAGATTGGAATCTGATGGAATTTTCCCTAAAATGAGGACAATATTGGGCTTCTACCTCATGGGGGTTTTGCCTTCCTCTTTGGAATTTGAGCAACACTATAGCCACAATGGGGCCTGGGACTACTGGATGGACGTTTATCAGGTCCTTTTTTTCGGCTCCTTCCAAACTTGCTGTTACTTATCGTAAGGGTCCTACTACTCTTCTAGATAGGTGTTAAAGGGTGAAAATTGTGGATTCCCCTATACTTTCTTTTTCAATTTAGAACCAAGTAAAAAATCTATTGCAAACCAAAAAAGGATTCACGACTTGTGCTCAGGTTTGGGCTTTGGTCAATATGGTTTTTACAATGACAGAAATAAGGGCCATGTTTAACAAAGGTTTCCCAATAATTTTGTTAAAAAAACAAATAAAAGTTAGGTGGTCTTACAGTTCTCAGATTGCTAACAACTGCTATGGGTTTAAAACTCAGTTTGGCGATTTGGTAAGTTCTCAGACATTACAGTTTGTGGTTGAGCTAACAGATGTGTAGTAATACTCATTTTAAAATACGCTGTGTGTAAAGATTTTCTATGATAACACGGGAAATGGGACACATTGGAGGATCCAGTTTTTTCTATGCACAGTAAATCTATCACATCACACATTTTTTTAAATCAGATAAACTGTTCTTGTGAGTAAGGAAGGATCTAGATTTGAAACTGCTATGTGAATGTGTCAGAACCATGCAGAGTAAGATTACTATCTGCTGAGTAGTGGATCAACCGTGAAAATTATGTCAAGCTCGAGATTCTGCTCTTGAGCAGATTGAGTTCGCTACCCTGCACAAAAACTATTTTCCAGGATATATAAAGTGCTCTTCACAAGACAATAAGAAACACAATGCTTATTACTGGTTTCTCATGAGATTTCACTTATAAAGGCCCTTATCCTTTGGATGTGAGCTCACAATTGCTGGCTTTCTTTGTAAATTGATGTTTAGTCCATCAACCACAATAAATAGCAAAAACGCAGTTTAGATAGTGTTCCTGTAGCGGCTACTGCTGCCAAACCAGAAATGTGCTATGTAGTAACATCTGGATCCCTGCTACCCTTTGTCAGACAGTCATTCATGTGCAGCCGCTGCTCAACCAAAGCATCTGAAAAGGGGCAGACCTGGCCTACAAAGGATTATGGCCCCCCCTTGATGTTGATGGCAAGACATAAGCTCTCGTGTCTAGACATGCTATTTCTCCAGCTCGCTCTGTGTCCCTCTATTCTGTAAGATGCATTTAATGCTCAAATCTTATTCATGAGAGGTGTTATCCCTTTCCCAATCAAAGGCTAAACTCCGCCCACCTGGCAGTTATTCTCATGTTTCTACCTATTAAACATTAATAGGTTAATCTCATTGTTTTGATGATGGGAGGGGCTAAGCCTCAAGCGATTGGCAGGGTATGAGAAAAACAGACTCTTTTCCAGACTCTTTTTTGGTTGAAAACGGCAGATTGAGCACTAAATATCAAAACAAACTCACATCTTACAGAAAATAAGGAGACCACAGTGCTGGGGAAAACAGCTCATATTCTGGACACTAGCTCTTGTGCTGCCCTCTCAGCAAGGGGTCGGCAATAAACTATGTGACCAGGTTCTCTGTAAGATATAGACTCAGTGCAGGAAGTATAGGAATAAGCTTTGTATTTAATAGTCAAGGTTCTTGCTGCAACTTTAGTAAATGGACTAATGAGTTAGGTTTGTAATGTCCAAATGATAATCCAGAGCGAGCAACACATATAGAATAAGAGATTATTCACATGTTGCAATTTTCATGGGAAATGCATGTGTTTATGTGTGTTTTTGCACATTGCAAAAAAGATGTGTTTTGATCCATATTTTTATTTATATTATTATTAATTATGTTATTTTAGAAATCGCACAGATTGATCATCCAGTGGGCGATGTACGCAGTTCAGTGTGGCGGTTACAATACACAAACATAAGTGTAAAACGAGTAACGCAGGATTAATTAGATGAATGACAATTGGCTTCACGACAGAGGGAGAGTGAGGAACCCTACCCGGCTCGAGGGCATGCTTACATCTACATAGGAGAGGGGGAAACAAAAAAGACAGGAAGGTCGGAGGGGGCAGGACAATGTATAGTGGACTGGTTGTAGTGACAGAGGGTTATTGTAGGTTATAGGCGCAAGCCTGATAGCCAATGGGTTTTCTAGGTTGCTTTTTGAAGCTTGGTGAATGAAAGTGGAGGAGCAGGTCTGATGTGTTGGGGCTGGTGAGTTCAGAGTTGTGGGTGAAGCACGGCGAGATAGTCTTTGCGAACAGGTTGTGTCTAATGAGGAGCTGATAAGTGGGATAGAGAGCAGTGAGGAGGGAAAGAGATCCTTGTGAGGCGCGGAGATTGCGGGAGGGAGATATTGATATTGGGCTGAGATGTATGGAGGGGAGAGGTTTATGGAGAGCTTTGTAGGTGCATAGATTAGCAACTTGTAAATTGATTCGCTGGGGCAACTCTGGGGGGGGGGCGAAGCCAGTGAGAGATGGACAGAGGGAGAGGCTAGAGGAAGTTGAGCGGAGGAGTAAAGAGTGCGGATATGCACCGGCGCGGGCCAGAGAGGCTCTAGATCGTTAGAGAATTGTTTGTTGAATGGGGGGCTCAAGGGCTCAGAGTGCAAGATGCTTTTGAGGCCACAGAGAAGGGATGTTTGCAGGTTAGTCTAGGAGGCGGAGATGGACAGGGCAATGAGAACAGATGTTTTTTTGGTTTTTAGTTGTCATGTTGAGAGAGGAGCGGATTGCGAGGAGATTTTTTCAGGTGGAGGCTGGCGGAAAGAAGAGGTGAGGGTTTGGAGGTAGTGGTTTGAAAGATGAGTGGTAAGTCGGAAGGTTTACGCCCCAATTAGCAGCAGGGACTTGCGGGAACAGGTGAGAGTGTTACACAGCCAGTTGGACTGAGTTAGAGAGATCAGGGCTCGAGGTTAGAGTTGGTGGTGGAACAGATGATTAGTTCTGTTTTACTCCACCATTTAATTTTAGGAGACTGGTGAGGATCGACGAGGTGGGAATATGGAAGAACTAGACAGCTTCCAGGGACTCTGGGAGAGTAGAGTCAGGTGACTGTCTGGGCCGGAGATGTAGAGTTGGTATCGTCCGCATACAGCGTGATTTAATGCAATAGCCGTGTGAGGGCTATGAGATGACCACAGGCCAATGAGTGTTTTTTAAAGAGAGAGAGTACGAGGGACCCCGGACTGAACCCTGAGGGGACACCGAAGGAGAGAGAGGCCGGGGGGAGCGAGGGTGGTGCTGAGGATATGAGAGACCGCTGAAGTGTAGTTCCCGACCATGATCCAGTGATGTACTGAGGAGATCCTGTGGTGTGTGTGTAGAGCGCCCAAAGCGTTTCGTGATGCCTGAGGAGGAGAGGGAATTTGGAGCAGTGAGGGAATGGTGTCGATCAGTCGTCAAAGGCAGGCTCATAGAGGAACAGGTGCCTAAGAGGATGGGAGTACAGATGTAGTGGCGTGAGCGGCTCTTGGGCAGTTGCCATAAGTTCATTGGTGAACCTTGTGTACGGGCTCGGGTTTCAGGCTAGAGTGGGTGGTGGTCGGAAACCAGTTTGTCATGTGGCGTCAAGAACGTGAGTTGGAAGGAGAGGTGGAGAGGACAGCTTCTGAAGATTAGGACGTGTGCTCGAGGAGTTTTTGGAAGCTCCAAAGGGTGTAGTGAGAATGGGGCGAATAGTTGGACAGAAGAGGAGGGGGTCAGGGTTTGTTTTTTTTAAGGGATTGGCGTGGGGGGGGGGCCCGTGCGTTGATTGATAGTAAGCCAATGTTTTAAAGAGGCGGAAGGGGAAGATGCTCAAGAGTTTAGCTATTAGGGTGTGATAGAGATAAAAGGGTGAGGGCTGGGATGATAGGAAAGGCACTGAGTCTGGGATGGGTGGTCGATGGCAAAGTGGGTTCCCAGGACTACAGGTAGTGAGGTGGATTTGGGCACAGTCATAGAGAGGAGACGGTTGTCATTGAGTGAAGTGGGGGGGTAGCAGGGTTAAGGGGGAGGAGCAGTTTGCAAAAGAGTATAAGAGGAGGCCAGGTGGTTCGCTGAGGAGGCTGCCGCGGGCTGAAAGCTTTCTCTGATGTGGTTGACTCATTCTGGAGGAAGGTGAATGGCAATGTCTGCTGAAAGGAGGGATGGGAGAGGAGGTGCTCTGGTGGCGGAGGAGGAGGAGTTTGAAATGGTTTTGAATAATTTGTCTGGTGGTTGTGGGACAGGGAGGATATGAGGTTGGTGAAAATCGTCCTGTTGGACTGAGGGTGTGTGCAGACCAGATTTTTTAATGCTATGTGTAGTGATTGTTGTATGAGGCATAAGTCATCGCCCGCTTGTGGATTGAGTTTTCTCTCTAGCGAGCGTTCTGCAATTCTGGCAAGCCCGCCTCAGTTGTTTAGTCGGATGTCTGGGTGTGCTCGCAGGGTTGTCTGTTGACTTTGCGAGGTTCTGTTTTGTAAAAATCTGTGTGCAGAGGTAGACAGGTTACGTCAAGAGGTGGTTGGGATTGTGTGGTTGTAGAAAGTCGGGGGGCTGCTGGTCTGGGTCACATTTGAATTGAGGACCCGATAGGTTTGAAAGAGGTGCAAGAGAAAGTCAGAGAGAGTGAGACGGTAGAGGCTTTGTAGGCTTCGCTGCCAGGGTTCGAGGTCGCACTGGATTTATGAGACAGTGTAGGAGCAGGTGGGGTGGAGAGGATGGTGGGAGGAAGGTAGAAGCAGGGTTGGTGGTCAGATATGGGTCATGGTGGGGGGGGAGTTGAGGAGGTTCCATGATAGGGGGCAGAGAGACGGTTGAAATTGATGAGTTTCAGTGTGTGTCCAATCTCTTTATGAGTGGCTCCTGAGCTCCAATGGGACAGAGGTCAATAGTGTAGGAGAGAGTGATAAGGAGTTTGTTGCGAAGCAGAGTGGGGGTTGTCGATTTGGACGTATTAAGTTGATCTCCATGATGGATAGTGGGGATGTCGTCGGGAAAAGAAAGTGGAGCTCTCTCGCAAGGAAAGAAAAGTGGTTCGAGAAAGGTTGCTGAGACAGGGCATGGGGGTCGTCGTAGACAACAGCCACTTTGTGGTGGAGCGGGGTAGCATGCGGACAGAGTGCACCTCAAAAGTGAAGGGAGAGTGTGAGGGAAGGCTGATGAGGTGGAGCTGTGTGGACCAAAGGAAAAAGGCAACATAGGTTGTTCAGACCAAGAGGAGGCCGACGCACTCAGCCATGCTTGTTACCTGTGGCGAGGAGTGTGGCGTAAAGTTGGAAGGCCGAAAAAGTGAGGCATGGTGCGGTCAGGGAGTAGGAGGACTGTGTCAGAGGGGGTCAGAACGCCAGGTTTCCAGTCAGACTAAGGAAATGCAGTAGGTGCGGTGAGACATGAACAAGTCATGTATGTAGGAACAGTTATTACATACAGACCAAGTGCATTCCTAGAGAGCTCCAAGTGAGAGGAGATGGGGGGAGCTGGGTTCACAGAGGGATGCTTTAGGTTGACGGGACAGATTTAGCGGGATAAATAGTAGTGGTGATCATCTGTCGCAAAGCTCGGGAGGAACGATGGTGGGAATGTGCTGTGGTGGCCCTGGGTTGGGGGATCATATCATTTGTGATGGAAAAAATACTCCTTCCACAATAAAATAGTGAAAAAAGCAACATGTACCAATAACACCTTCTTGTTTTTTTTTTTGAAAAAAGATAAGATATTAAAAAATGCAGAAACAAAAACTGCATGAAAAGACCACATGAAAGCTGAAATGAAAACATGTCATTTTGAAGCTTTGTTTTTGGCCAAAAAAAAACAAATGCAAAATATAAGAGTGCAGGAGGCCTAAGTGTGTAATTTGGCTACATACAAAAACGGACCACATCCTTTCCTGCAGTGCTGAATTTATAGTGCTACTACAAATGTAGCCAAAGTTTAAAGGAGGTTTTATGTTCAGTAAATTTAAAAAAAAAAAAACGCTTTTGTTCTAGTTTTTCATAGGCTAAGGTCAGCTTGCACTTCCCGTGCTGATCTGGCCTGACGACCTACTATTTTCATTCTCAACTATTAACCATACAGCACAGCGCTTTGACTGAGTGTCTGTGAAATAGCTGTGGAGAAAAATCATCTAAAAGCTTTGTTTTAGACATTTCTGCGACTTTTCCATTTAGCTAAATGGTCCTTAAAGAAATCCACGCATAGGCTTTACAAACAATTCCATTCAGATATATGGATTAGATTTTGCATGGCAAGAATTTTCAACAAACCTAATAAAGGTTTATGTAGTGAACATACTATAAGGGTTATTGTCCAACGGCATAATTGCGGTGCGTACTGTTACGCGTCGCAATACGCTGGGTATTGTGTTTTTAGATGTACGTGATAAGCCAGCGGGTTGTACTTCTTAAAGCACATGGGAGGCCACCCCCGGCCTAGCCCCATTCAAACGTTACTTATCAGCGGGCCGTGGTAACGACACCAGCGACATAGATGTGACATGTCACTTCTCTCTCCCGGCATACAATACACACGTATTGTACACCGGGGGAGACAGATGTAATCAGATAGCTCTGAGTAGTGAGGCTATGAATTACATCATATGTGGAGTTGCCATTTTCGGCATATTGGAAGGCCAAAAATATGCGGCAAAAGTGTTGCCCGCAAATTACAGTTGTGTGTTGAAAACATACTTACTTAAGATGGAGCACAGATGACCATTCACCGATATAGAACACTGGTATGTATTGTATATACTGTATTGTCCATATACACATTTACGTAGATGGACACTACAGCCACAATTTCAATAAGCTTCTCGTTCTACCATAAGTGGCCAGATGGAAATGGTGCAATAGCCCCTAGGTTGCTATCAACTATTTATAATAGTAGAAGTCACTTTGAAAAAGACGATATGTATGAAACCTGGCGCCGACATACCAGTTGTAAATTGATATAGAGTGTAGATTGCGACAGTAATGTACATGACATGTTGCATGTGGGTTCATAAATCTTTCATGTGGTATGCCCTGCAAAGCATATCTTTTCCGCCTCCAAAAGTGTCGTGCCTGGTGCAATTTTTGGCATATGACTGTTCATACATCTATAGAACTGGGCTACAACAGTTTTTTGGTGCAAGATACTCCAAAAGAATGACGCAGCTCCGTTCATACATGTCACCCTTTTATTTCTCAGAGCACTTTATAAACGTGAACCATTTTACGGCAAAAGTAGTCTCAGCCATGCCACTTTGAAACAGGTATGGATATGTATGACAGTTTAGTGCATGGTACAATTCTGACCTAACACCCCGTCGTATCATTGAGGTATTCAAAAGTGTCATTTGCAATGCACCAAGTTTTGGTGTACATCTGTTCATACATCTATAGAACAGGGCTACAACAGTTTGTTTTGCTCAAAGCATGCCAAAAAAATCGCACAGCCCCATTTATCTATGTCGCCCACAGAATCCATTCAATGGGTATGCTGTGTGGTATAAAACTTGACAACTCTGAAAGAAATATCCTATAGCAAATGTATGTGGAGGCGTATGGCTTGACAGCAATAAAAATACTAGCAAAAAAAAAGTATAAAACAAAAATGGTTAAAAGCACACTGTGGTTCATAGACTGGATAAGCTAGCACTTTGAGGTCTACAATTAATAAAAAGCTAAATATTTCCCAAAGTCAGAGTTATTATGATTGATTTATTTGGCAAATATGAGAAAGTGATTTTTTTTCTAATCACAGATGTGAGATAAAAATTCCAGAAAGAACTGAGAATATTAGGTTTCAAAGAAAAGTCTGATATCTTCAACTGCACTGCTGTATTGTGATGTGAGTCACCTTTGCACATACGAACCTCTTCAGTCACTCCCTGTCATCGATAAGAAGTCATATTAATCAAATTCATACCTCCTAAGTGTTACAATCTGTCATAGTGACCTGACCAATGCTTCATCCACTACATTTGGACATTTACCCTTATATCTCCCTGTTTGTCCTAGCACTTTGGCCTGCGAGATGAATGGTGACATCAAACATCTTCACTCAGCTGGGTCACTCTACACTTCCACTTTTACTGAGACAAAGATGAGTCCATGAGAAGACTAATTAGCTAAGGGGCAACATAGTACACACGATGCTGTACAAAGCCTGTAGAACATCTCCATGTTATGGCACTGAGTTAGACTTTGTTCAAAACTTTTAAAGTCAGAAGAGATTGCGAAATCTATAATTCATTTCATTTACACCATCTAACTCCATTTTACCAGGCTTAACCCATTCAAAATGCTATTTGAAACAGGCATCCAGAATTAGGATGCAAGAGAAAAGGGGGTATCCAACACGTCTGCCTCTCAGGTAATATTTAGCCCCGAATCATCTCACCAATTTTTTTTCTCATAAAGACACAAGTTGAGCTTCTCATACACCCATGAAGCAGCTGATTTTGACAGTAAACGTTTCTATTAAAAGTAAGCTCACAATAGCTCCCAGTAGCCCCTGCCTAGGTAATATACTATAATAAATGGCATTTCAAATGATTGGGTTGCTCACTTCCACCGACTTGGAAATTAGAGTGGGGGTGGTGGTTGCCTTTATGAAATGTCCATGCCAAATAAGATATTTGAATAGAGGAAATAGATAATGGCACAAAGATTAAGCTAAATTTATTTTTTATTGAGGTTACATGTTTCAGGACTCTTCTGGTGCACTCATGATCTGATGAAGACAATAGAGTCATCTATGAGTCACTATCTGTTTTAGGAGTGCAAGAGGGTTCCTTGATTCTTTATGCAAATACTTTCCAAAACTGATGCATTTATGTGAGACTCGTTCAAGCAGGCGCATCTATTAGTGGACGCATTGAAGGTGGGGATATTCGCTGCATTATGACTGGGCCATGTAGCCATGTGTTCCTAACCTTATATGCACATCTCTCTCAAGTGAATACTTCTCCATTCTGTTGTTTAGTTTTCCTTTTAGAATCTCAATACTATGGAGGACCACCTTTTGTCCTTCTTCTTTATATATGATATATGGTAGAAGATGTTATTTTGGGACAATCCCTAAAATCACTACATGGTGGTACAATTCCACTGTATAACTTCTATTTGGACACTGTGCATGTATCATTCTAAGAGGCTCATTCTTCATTCATTATAATACAGCTTGTTCTGAGTCTAATGTTGGTATACATGAAAATGTGAGGTTCTTAGTACACATTTTGTTCAAATTGGGAGAGCTCATCCACCAATGGCAAGAGACATGGCTGTTTCTGCTGGTGGGTGGGAGGGGGCACCGCTCATCGTAATAGGTTGACTTTATACGTTAAAAATAGATGTGCAGTTTTGGTGTTCATTGGTTCATACATCAATAGAACAGGACTACAACAGTTTATTTTGCTCAAAAAATGCCCAAAAAATCACACAGCCCCATATATACATGTCGCCCACAGAATCCATTCAATGGCTAGGCTGTGTGGTAGAAAACTTGACAACTGCAGTTGCACACTAATTCTTCAAAAGTGGGCAGGGAGCTTGCTGTCAGCTGCAGTCAGGATTTCTAGAGAGAAGGCAGGGACGTTTTATTACCATCTGTCTTCTTTATCGTTGTATATATAGAATAGCAGGGAGCATTCAGGTTTTCTGCTTCTCAGCCCTGGCAGTCATAGACCCATATTAGCTCTACAGTCAGTGCTTGGGGCTATATCTTCTATGTAACTAGTGCTTATATATGGGCTCCAATTACAGGGTAAATCAGCACATAAAAAAGTTATGCAAAAATGCCCCCAAAGGTCTTTTTCTAACCTTTTGAGGTGCAGAATATTTAAAATAAATAAAAGCAAAACTCATAAGAAATGTAAAAATAATTTAAAAAATCCTGACAGTCCAAACTGCAAAGTTTAGCCCTGCCACTGACAACAATTAATATCCATGATGGAAATATTTCTCTCCCTGCCTTGAGTGCGATATAGCCTAGAAACTGCCATGATAAAAAAAAACTCAGTTCTAATACAGAACTACACTGTACCACACAGATTCCCCTTTTATAGTGCCTAGATCAGATGTTCATACTTGTTAGGAACTGTGAGTGCTTATTATACTCTGTTCTGATTAAAAACCGCCTGTGTGGATGGGTGAGGCACACGATCAAAACTGAGGCAGCCACTTCCCCATGCAGACAATCAAAAAATACAAAAATGATCAGAACCTTCATGGCTACAACATGTTAGAACACACAAAAAGCGCAGCAGCACTGCACAGACACTAAAATGTAGATAGACAATAAACTGCACATTAGCTCAACTGCTCCCAATGGAAACTGCTGCTTATATATCACTGGATAATAAACTTATATTCAAAGAGAAGTCAGCTTACCAGCTGTGACAACTTTTTTTATAACTTGACACCTTCATTTGATTTGTTTATCTACAAACATAATCAGAACATTAACAAAGACAAGACATAGAGAGAGAGGTGTATTCATAGAGGATGCAAACATAGCATTTGCCTCCTGGCGCTGGTGCCTAAGCAGCCCCGGAGGCCATTCTGCCACAAAATAAGACACCAGTAGCATAAATGGCACACAATTCATAAGGACCCTCGTACACGTTTTCTATTAGGGCCTAGAAGTTAAGCCCTATTGATAAGGAACTAACCTGTCCATATGTCCTATGAAGTCATATGGACATCATAGCAAAGTGTTGCAATGCACTGTACGGAGTCAGACTAGATGCATAATGGCTCAGATGGTGATGGGTTCTTTGACAGCATTTGTATTCAAGACTAAACTTTAATGTTAAACTGAACTACCAGTTATGTTCTTGTTAAATTAACCTGAAAATGTATTATTACTTACTGTTAAATTGCATTTGACTTCTAGTTTTATCTTGTAACTTACTCTTCTCGTTTGACATTACAGACTTTTACCTATACTTTCAGCATTATTTATGATAATCCTAACTATACCACAAACAAATTTCCCATAAAAGAGTGACCTTACTCGTCTCAAAACAATATTTTGTACTTGTCATACCAATTACAACACTAAAAGTAGTGCTTCAGACTGGGTTTGCCCTTTAATTTAACCTGAATATTCAAAAATTTTGGCAGAAATTGTATGACAATCGCACAACAAATCATCAGACGCCTATCAGTCAGTCAGAAGGAAACATGTATTAGCTGCGTAATGCCAACAAAATCCACCACAACTTAATGTTGTCCCTAAAAAAAAAGTGCGAAATCACAATGCAAGAAAATAAAGTAACACTGATAGATTAGCACTATGTTCTACAGAGGGTGTGGGGGTGTTCCTATGCAATCTGGGAGCATTTGGCTATTTTAGGTGCCTTTCAGAGGCAAGAAAACACATAGAGAATGTCCATATAGAGACAAACTGCATTTGAATCAAACCAGGATCTGTTTGAAGAACAATAATGTAAAAGGTTTTACAGAATTTTTTACATTCTCCACAACAGTTCAGCAGAGTCCGTGTACATTGGTGTCACTTTTCAGATACTTCACACTTTAACAAACAAAAAAGTAGGCCAAATATATGATCAGTCTCTCCTTTCACATCATATGTGTGATGTTCTTGTTTGTCATGGGGTTTGGGTGGCAGGGGTGAAACAGGAAAGGATAGTCAAACTACATTGGACTCCAGAAGCACTCTGGAGGATTCACTCTGAATTTATGCGTGCAATGAATTTAACCTAAATTACTCTAAGATTAAAGGTGGGAATTTATTAACTGCTTTACACCGATTTTTGTGGGAGAAAAGGTCCACAAATTTTAGCACACACTTGTTTTTGCAGAAAATGTGTTGATTTGACACTGCTCATGTCCCTTTTTAAAATGTGCAGGGGCTTAACAGGAAGGGGCAGGTTTTCCCACAACCCAATATATTTTCTATGATTTTGTCAGAAGTTTTTAGTTTCAGGTGTACAGATTGCCAAAGATTATTGTTGTGCAAACCTGTCCATGTTTGGTTCAGCATTGGTTCAGCCAAACTTGGGCAAAAAGCTCAGGTTCAAGCCGAAACCTGAATTTTTATACTATGACCTTAACCAGAACCATAATCCTGACCATAATCTAAAGTCCAGGTTAGGGTCTTTTAATGGTGTTTAAGGGATAATTTACCAATCTTTTGGCACAGTCCACCAGTGCTCTTAGTCTTTAATTACTTCTGTTCCGAGGTAACATACGAGTCTGACTAAGACTGCTGCAGGAGTGGAAGCACCACAGAGCATTAAGTTAACCTTGGCATACCAGTAAATAACCCTAACACCACCTTAGGGTTAGCATCACAGTTACCAACAGTTTTTTGTGATTATTTTCCAAAATTGATTCGGGCTAACCTGATTCAGGTTGAATTCAAGTTGAATTTGACTTTAACCCATATCTGAAGCGAAACACTACCAAATATGCTCTAAGGGTGACATGTATGAACGGGGCTGTGCCAGAAGTTTGGTGCCTTTTCAGTCCGAGATTTAGTGCAGCCCCGTTCGCTATATTTTTAAATCGCCTACATGCCAATATCAGGCGCATTATCGAGTGCCTGCGGCACTTTGTAATGTGCCCGATTTTGGGGGCGTGCAGGAGGCGGGGCGCACTAGAACTGTATGAAGCAGATTTATAGCTTCAGTACGGCAAATCTAGGCGCATTACTGCTGGAACAGGTAGAGTACTTTAAAAGTGGTTTATCTGAACCAGAAGTGTCGTTTCTGCGCTAGAATGTGCCTGATTTATGACCTGCTGTATTTCATAATTTCAGGTGCATTATACACCATTATAATGCGCTTCAAAATTGGTGTCTAAGCGCCAAAAATCCTACATGTCACTGTAAAAGTTTTAGGCCATGTTCACACGGCTTATTTTGGGACGGATTTGGTCCTGTATTCTCCCCGCTCTTGAAATAAGGCGAGCGGGTAGAAAGTGACATGCACATTATCCCGGCGGGATACGCGCCGTGTATAATGGTTGTCCATGGGGCCGGCAAGCATCCGACCCCCCCGCCCCCGTTACACCGCAGCCAGCGTGATTGCGGGTGAAATCCATCCCCGCAATTACGCCGGCAATAAGCCTTGTGAACCTAGCCTTAGGACGAGTTTAATGAATTTTATTGCAGTGGACCAAGACTGACAGGAGGAAAAGAAAAAAACAATGATACCAAACAGCAACCCATGCAAATAATACTTTTTAGGTAGAAATACTATGGTTGTGTAAGTTTTCTTCTATACTTTCTGTTAAATCTTTCTACTGATTTTCTCTGTACTGTCAGGGAACAGTCCATTGAAATAAGCCACTGTTGATCAAGAAAATCAGTAAGTACTATCAAAAGATCTATAGTGTTACTTTTATGTTATTAATAGTAAAAATCAACACTGAACTATTCGTGCTAAGAAGGCTAAACAAGTCACCTACTTCTTTCTGGATCTGCAAACTGTGCAGAAATATTTATAAAGATGAAGCAATGCTGACACACCACTATACATGCACCTGATTAACAAGGGGTCATGGGTAATTTGCTGAGGGCAGCCTCTACTCTGTTATAATCACGTTTTTACAGAACATATAAGATATAACACATCTATTTACCGTATAGTGTTTTGTGTAAATTTAGAAAATACATATACATACATATATGACATTTACTTTATAGAAGGAATTAGTGATGGCATCGCTGACAAAAGAGCAACTGTATTTATAACGTAGTAGTCTGCAATACAACTGTGTTCCGGAAATATTTGGATCATTTTATTGCTACTATGGCAGAAATAAGTCTCTATAAACACATACAAATAGCATATGGGCCATAGTGGCAACAGGGCAGCTGCTTTAGAGCCTGAGTCAATGGCCCAGTTGAGGCTTGTACCTTCAACATCATGAGACAAAAGGGTTGGAGAGAGATGGACAAAATCTTTGCCTCAAATGAATGAAAACCTAGCTACAACTCTAGCTTCTGTCACATTTTATGTTAAATTGTGTACCCCTATGTAGCATTACTGTGTAAACAACAAATTACAATATTTTTTTAGAAAATTTTTCCACTGCCAATCAAAATGCTGTCGGTAACATAGTTCAAAGGTAGTGTTGATCAAATGGATTGTCACGGTTCACGCCATGGTCCCTCATATGGACCGTCAGTGTGCCCGTGTCTCCCGTGTCCCAGCCGCTGCTGCAACATCCTCTGCAGTCCCTGGCTCTGGTCTCTCCCCTGTCCCGATTCCTGGCAGTCCTACAGCTGTTCCTGCTAGAAGGTCTGAGTCATCTTTGCTTCCTCCAGCTCCCTGGCTTCCTGTACACACACGTGCTCCCTCTAGGGGCACGCACGCGGCACTGCACTACATTTAAAGAGACAGTGTTCCTGTTCCTGCCCAGTGACCTCTGAACTCTGACTTCTGAAGGAACTTCCTCCCTGTGCTCCTGGTCGGTTCATTGATGTGTGTACCCTGCACTGAGCTTGACCACTTAGCTGCTGTGTTGCGGCTGTACTCTTCTACGTTTATCTTACGTTTACCAGTACCTGTAACCCATTACCTGCTGAACACCTGCCGCTGCATAAGTCTGTCAAATACCTGCTGTTACCTGGCGTCATACCAAGTCTGCCATCGTCCTGGGACTGTGCCATCCATTTAATGGCTAAAACTGTGGTGCCCTGTGTCCGTTTCTGCACCGGCTATCCAGACCTACACTTCGGCTACCCATGTGTTACCATCTGCGCCCGCGGTTGGCCCAGAGGATCCGTATACCCAGACGTTTCCAGCCATCCCAGTTGGAAATCGTTACATGGATCCTGTTTGGTTCGACATCCCAAACCCTGTCCCTAGCCTTAAAGGGGTTTTCTTACCATACTGTTTCACTGTCTCACAAGCATTTTGCACTCACTCTATCTCCTCAGGCTTTGGGTGATTCTATAGCAGTGATTAGCATATTCAGCTTCTAACAAGCCCTTACTCTGTACAGGAGATGTTATCTCTAACAAGATTACAGAAAACCATGCTTTTCAGTCCTCACTGCACATGTACCTTTTGTTTAGTGAAGCTAATCTTGTTAGATATAATTAGTTTTTCTCCAGAGCTCAGTCCCTTCAATCCATCCATGGAATGACGTCACTCCCTGCTTAGACCTCTCTCACCTATTCAGATAGCAGACGTCCGTCTGGTATGCAGGTAACTATAGAAACCTGTGTGCACTCAGAGAGCTCATAAAATCTCTATTATCTCATGACTAAAGTAAAATCTACTGACCAATGTATTAAGAAAAGTCTTTATTTAACTGTTCCTTTATGTTGAAAGTGAGAGTGAGGGTAAGTTAACTCCCTAAATACTCTTAAACAACACTAACCATAACCATAACATAAAGTTAGGGCTTTAGTTACAGTGGATTTTTTGGTCGATTTTCTACAAATATTTATGCAGGCCAACCCACTACATTGGGTCGCATTTTAATTTGGTCCAATCCAAATAAAGGCAACTCCTAATTTTTTCCATAGATCTTCCAATAGTCTTATTAATAGATGGAGAATTGCAAGTTGGGCATGAAAAAGAGCCCCACAGCTTTTCAGCTTTTGTGTCAAAGGAACGAAGGGGATGAGTTGAGGAACATGTCATCAGTAAACTTTGTGGTATGATATGACTGGGTTAATAAATGTTTTTAAAGTAGGACCAATTTTAAATAGAATACCCCCTTTGTATTGGAAGCCAATAGAGAGTATGATGAACTGGTGCAATGTGAGAACTGCAAGATACATTTTTTTAAAGTCTAGCTACAATATTTTGTACAAGCTAAAATGGCATAATAAGATGCTTTTATAGTAGATTTACATACATACATTCCAAAGGTCATAGGCATAAGGTGTGCAGTTTTGCTCCAAATGTGAGCTGTTCCAGACAAACAATAATAATACGCCAGCATCCAAAATAAGTATTTTTCTTTGTACCAATACAATGACACCCTATTTGGAGGTCACTAAGACATATGATTTTCTAGTAGCAAAATTTCCAATTCCTTTTGAGGGGTAATAGTAAAAAAATAATAGATTTTTTGTAGATTTACCCTTTATCAGTGTATCAAGATAGAACCACATAAAACACTAAAAAGTTCTTTAAATACTGTTGTGTATTTTACATTTTTCACAGGTTAGCAAGCCATATTTAATCATGTCCTGAATTATAATTGGATTGTTCCACATATTTATGGCAGAACAAGGTCCTACTCTTCATAAAATGGATGCACGCTTCAATTAATTATTATTTATTAATACATAAATTCCGTTCTTCTGAGGATTTTCCTGAATGTCTCCAATGGTAATATGAAGTTGGTGATAAATTAAGTTTTTTTGAAGATTTTTTTATGTGTAATGTATGTCATATGGCATTTGCTTGGCTTCTTTTATGCCAGTAGATAAAGCAAATTCCCTTTGGATTAATTTAGTCCAGTCTTTAGCAGTGATCTTTAGAAGTCAGTCTGCAGTTAAATTGACATCCCAAATTAAGTAGAAATTCCTTTTAATGTAGTGATATTCTCAATGCGTTTTGATGAGCTTTGTCCAAGTACTTTGTCGTTATGAAGGCCTTTAACATCCAAAGCTAAACAATTTATAATATACAGTTTAATAGAGAGGAAAGGGTTCAAAACTCTCTGGAGAAATACGACCTCATAACAAAAAGTCTCCGAATAATTTATATTTGATTGTTGTTTCTTAGCAAAAATCTAATATCGCACTCCCCAACTTCTGGTATGGTTTCAATATTTCTGGAATAAACAATTACAGAAGTTTAAATAAACCTTACAATTGGTTGCAATTATCCATTACCCACAATAAGTATCTATCAGTTTCACATACATGATATCAAAGCATATAAAGTTGTAAAACAGGGTTACATAGTTAATAAGATTTACAATGGCTTGACAAGTTGGGGATGTTTCTGGCTGTTACATTTGTTTTAAGGTTTCTAGGGATATGTTTGAGAAATATATTTTGGCAGTACAGTGTTTTTGTAGGGAATGATATTAAGCTAGAAAAATATATTGATATTATATTCTAGTAATAAAGTCCAGGCTTCCTTTTTTATTATTTTTTAGGTGAAAGCACAAAATACTTTTTATAGTATTTTTTCTCTACATCATGAATCTATTTTTAATTGGACCATATATTTTCACAAAAAGGTTTATGCCAAAATGTTTTCCGATTTCAGGATGTCTTTTTATCTTCTACCAATGTTCTCATCAAAGTTTACAGTGGTTGCTATTAGATACAGCTCTTGGATCTAAAATGGCCACACACTGGGTCAGTAGGCACATATCCAGAAGCTGTTTGCTGTTCCCCCTACAAACTCAAGGAGGTACTTGTCAATGAGTATTGATTGCACCAGTGCATAAGTTGTTATGTATGGAGTCTGTATGTCAGGGCATAGGCTATATGGCTTCCTAGTTTGGAGAATTATGGTCTCCATGTATTGCCATGTCTGGACTCTGCATGTACGAAATATTGTCTTCAAGAAACAAAGGCTCTATGGGAGAATATCTTTGTACATATGATATACAGTGAAAAATACAAAAATTTCTGTCTACAAAGAAAAAAAAGAGAAAAACATTATCTTCATCTCTGTATTAAATTAAGGAGCATTGTAATGAGCAGTCAAACAAGCACAGATTCCCTAAGTATTTAAATGTGGTTATTTCTTAAATCTTCATACTGTAGTTTTGGTGACATGTACAATAGTTGTTGAATGTGAAAGGAACTCATTCCATACAAACCAAACTGCTGGAGACAGCATCATGTGATCCTTGAACGTGATATCATCAGTGAGGGACCAGGGGGAACAATGGTGCTTTGGCAGCGCTGGAACCATGGTGATAGAAGAGGAAAGTATGGGTTCATTTTCTATTTTAGCCCAGTGGAAGGTGGTAGGGAGGCAGGTTTTTAAAAGTCTTGGAAAACCCCTTTAATGTTACATGTTATGGAATATGGGTGGATTGTAGCAGTTACATTATGACAACAATGCTTGTATCTTCTATAGTTAAAGGGTTTTTCTGGCTACAAAGATCATATCTGTAATGATGGAGACAGTATAAATAAGCACTTTTGCAATTGGTTTGCATTATCTAAATCCTTTAGTATAGCAGCTATGAGCTAATTTGTGTGTTCTACACCTAAAACTGCAGCCTGGGATTCAGCCATGCCCCCTTTGCTGTGATTAGCTGCCTGATATTTAGTTCAACCTCCTGGCTGGGGCATGCACCCTGTGATGTGATTGGCTGCCTGCACTCTCTGTGTCACTCCCCTCTGAGTTGTGTTGATGTGAAGGATCTGGGCAATGCACCCATATAACACACTTATAATACACTCTGGTCCCCCGCCGATATAACACATATAATACACTCTGCTGCCCCCCCCATATAACACACACATAATACACTCTGCTCCCCCCACCCATATTCCAAACATATAATACACTCAGCTCCCCCTCCCTTAATCTATAATCTTTAATCTATGATCTTTAACCCTAAATTACTAATCAACATGTGTAAAACATTTTTTGTGTTAAAGTGAGGAAAATTCTGCCGCACATGCTGTGCTCCTCATTTATTAAGCCTTTTAGAGATTTTTAGACAAATGGGCATGGCTTAAAGAGAAAGGGGGGTGGTTTAGTGAAAATGGGCCCCAGCTTAATATGCATCATGCTGCTCCACCATTTGGTGAAAAAAAATGGTCTATAGTAAGCCAATTAAGACTTTGCCTAGAGTTAGACAATATATTTCATACAGCATGAGCCACTGTGGTAAATTTGGGACATCCAGCCTAGTTTTAAGCTTTCTAAGTTTGCAACAGTATTTAAATAATGTGCTTTTCAGGTGTCTGATATAGTAACCCAATAGACAATTCTTTTTATTTTTAATTTTTACCTTACAAGCTAACTTTTGTTCCTGTGATCCAATACAGTTTCTCCTGTGTAGAGATATCTCTCATGGCTATGGGCTCTTATCTAAAGTGTTATATCTTTGAAGATGTCATTCATATCTGTCTCCTGGCTTCCTGCTTACTTCTCTGGTGACTCATAGCTGCCTGAGCTGCTGGGTCTTATCAGACCCAGATTCGTTTTACTGTCAGTACACTGGATGTATTTTCCTGGATTTCCCCTCTAATTTGGCTAATATATCAGCCTCATTTGCAGGGAAAATCAAGAAAAAAGTGATGTAAAAATGCCTGACAAAGGTCTTTTTCTGATCTTATGGGGGGCACAAAATAATAGTAATAAAAACACAAACACACACAATATAACATTTTATTAAATTGATACTAACAGCCCAAACCATACATAGAAATCAGATGGCATCAAGATTACTCAATGTGGAAACTCCAAACTGAATGTTTGCTTTTGGCCAGTAATGCAAATAAAAATCACACTATAGCATAAAGCAGAGACTGCTTTAAAATATGCAATAGAAATGCCTAGTACCGTTAAAGGGAACCTGTCACATAGGTTATGCCCCCCTTGTTGAGGACAGCACAAGCTAGTGACAGACCTGCTGTTTCCAGCGCCGTGTCCCTTATTCTGTAAGTTGCAGCAGTTTTAGAGCATTTACCTCAAAAAACTTATTCATGAGCAGGTGTTAGTCCCGCCCACTAAAGGCTAGTCCCGCCCACCTTGCAGTTATTCTCATGTTTCTACCTATTGAAAGTAATAGGTTTATCAGTTGAGTTGGGCAGGGCTAGCCTCAGGTGGGCAGGGTTTGAACAAAACTGACTCTTTAAATGACTCTTTTCTGGCTGAAAACTGCAGATTTGAGCACTAAATACTCGAAAACTACAGCATCTTACAGAATAAGGGGCACAGCGCCGGAAACAGCAGGTCTGTCACCAGCTTGTGCTGTCCTCAGCAAGGAGGGCATAATCTATGTGACAGGTTCTCTTTAATGCTGAAAACACATGAACAACGCGTTTCGTGTAGGTTAGTAACACTTCCTCAGGTCCGTAATCACTCAACACTTCTTCCTCCTTATAAATCACCTGAGACCATTACATTTGTTAATTGCAACAACATAATTAAAAATCACACAAAATTGTTTTATAACATATATATACGTGTACAATATTAAAATGCCTGTCTTTCATTAACATTATTTTTAATGTCTAAAAAGAAATACATTTAAGCACCATATAAAATCTGATAAATATATATATAGTTGAAACCAGAAGTCTACATACACTGTGTAAAAAGACACATATGCATGTTTTTCTCACTACCTGACATGAAATCACAATAAACCTTACGAATTTTAGGTCAGTTAGAAACCAAAATTATATATATTTGCCAAATGCCAGAATAATGAGAGAGACAGAATTTTTAAGGCATTTTTATTATTTTCTGTAAAGTCAAAAGTTTCCATACATTTCATTAGTATTCGGTAGCATTGCCCTTAAACTGTATGACTTTGGATATCCTTCCACAAACTTCGCACAATAGTTGGTAGGAATTTTGGTCCATTCTTCCTGACAGAACTGGTGTAATTGAGCCATGTTTGTAGGTGGCCTTGCTCGCACCTGCCTTTTCAGCTTTGTCCATAAATTTTCAATCGGATTGATATCAGGACTTTGTGATGGCCACTCCAAAAAGTTGACTTGGTTATCATTAAACCCTTTGTAATCAGTTTGGCAGTATGCTTCGGATCATTGTTCATTTGGAAGACCCATTTCCGCTCAAGCTTTAACTTCCTGGCTGATGTCTTGAGACGTTGCTTTAGTATTGCCACATAATCTTCTTTCTTCATTATGCCATCTATTTTGCGAATTGCACTAATCCCTCCTGCAGCAAAACAACTCAACAACGTCATGCTGCCACCTTCTTGTTTCACAGATGGGATGGTGTTTTTAGCCTTCCAAGCTATTCCCTTTTTCCTCCAAACGTAACGATGGTCATTACAGACAAACAGTTCAATTTTAGTTTCACCAGACCACAGGACATGTCTCCAAAAATGTAGGTCTTTGTTCCTGTGCATTTGAAACATTAATCTAGCTTTTTTTTCTAGTTTTTTATGTTTGTTTTGGAGTAATGACTTCTTCCTGGCAGAGTGGCCTTGAAGCCCATGTTGATTTAGTACTCGGTTCACTGTGGATAATGAATTTTACCAGCTTCTGCCAGAAGCTCGTAAAAATAAGTATTTCGTCATTAACAAAAGTTCATCTCAATACTTTGTTATTTATCCTTTGTTGGCTATGACAGAAGTCAAACGTTTTCTGTATGTCTTCACAAGGTTTGCACACACTGTTGCTAGTATGTTGGCCCATTCCTCCATGCAGATCTCCTCTAGAGCAGTGATGTTTTGGGGCTGTCGCTGGACAACACAGACTTTCAACTCCCTCCAAAGGTTTTCTATGGGGTTGAGATCTGAAGACTGGCTAGGCCACTCCAGGACCTTGAAATGCTTCATAAGAAGTCACTCCTTCGTTTCCCTGGCAGTGTGCTTGGGATCATTGTCATGCTGAAAGACCCAGCCACGTTTCATCTTCAATGCCCTTGCTGATGGAAGGATGTTTGCAATCAAAAACTCACGATACATGGCCCCGTTCATTCTTTCATGTACATGGATCAATCATCCTGGTCCCTTTGCAGAGAAACAGAGCCTCTTAAAGAAGAAGTTACAGGTCTGTGAGAGCCAGAAATCTTGCTTGTTTGTAGGTGACCAAATATTTATTTTCCACCATAATCTGCAAAAAAATTCTTTCCAAATCAGACAATGTGATTTCCGGGATTTGTTTTCTCATTTGACCTCTCATAGTTGAGGTCTACTTATGATGTCAGTTACAAGTCTCTCTCATCCTTTTAAGTGGGAGAACTTGCATAATTGGTGGCTGGCTAAAAACTCCCCCCCCCCACACTATTTATGTATGTATATGTATGTGTATATATAATATATATATATATATAATATATATATATATATATATATATATATATATATATATATATATATATACAGGTGATTTATATGGAGAAGGAAGTGTTGAATGATTATGAACATGTGGAGGTGTTATTAATCTACATGAAATGCATTGTTCATGTGTTTTAAGCAATAATGATACTATTGTATATTTTCAGCAGTCTGCGCTTTATTCTATAGCGTACTTTTTGTTTGCATAACTGGCCATAAGCAAACATTCAGTTTGGAGATTCCACATTGAGTAATCTTGATGCCATTTTTAAACGATTACTTTTGTGAATCTGTGCTCGTGGAGAAGCAGCGGCTGATGACGGCGTGGCAGCCTTCTATTGATATTTGTGTGTGGAGAGTTGTGCCTGCAGTACCTGAAGCACAATGGGAAAACGTGAAGGCACCTTTTCTTAGAATTGTTTTCTGTTAATTTTAAAGAAACATTTCACTCGGGAGTGATCCATCCTTTTGTTTTTTGTTATAGAAATTACTAGTGCATCTAAAAAAATAGAATATCATTGAAAATTAAAAGAGTTCTCCAGAACTATCTTTTTATTTGTTATAGGGCTCACAAATGTATTATATTAAACCTTGTAATTCATACTGTAATGAATCTATACAGTATATGGGTTTCTCTATTTGACTTCAATTATCTTTTCAGTGATATTCTAATTTTTTGAGATGCACAAGTAGATGATCACTTATGAATAGGACCTAAGTAATTCCAGCACTCTATTAGAAATATACAGATTTGCTTTGTTGTGTGTGCTTTTGTGTGCAGAAATACATATATATATATATATATATATAGATAATATATTATACATATATATATATATATATATATATATATATATATATATAGAGAGAGAGAGGAACTTTACTACTTCACATTATGTCACATATGCAACTTTAGAGACATTATCTCTTGCTACTTGGAAGAGTTATGGTATCAAGTGACAGTATGATAGGGTTCATTAAGACTGGTATTCACAGCTGATGACATGGAATTATATAATCTTTTCGAGGGAAGTATAACATTAGCTGCGTTAAACATTTACATAAAACATATAGAACATTTCAGTAAGGTTTGTAAGAATAGATGTGCATTTAATTTTGCCTGTCCCTGTGACCTTCTGGGAATGGAGACATAAGAGAGAGCTAGGGTGGAGTGTCTAGAGAAGAGATTATATAAATCACCCTCAGCTTCTTGCTAAGACCCACATTTCCAAGGTCAAGTGTAAGAGGGCCACATCTCACCTCTAATGAAATCATTTAGACTCCGAGCGCTGTGACATTTCAGATATATTGAACACTCTCAGTATATTTAGGCCCATATGAGAGAGGTCAGTCTCTAGGTCCAAAACATAAATTATTAACAGAAGGGTTTTTCCCCATTCTCAGCTCTATTTTACGAATGAGTTACAACTCATACGAGAAGCTAATTCCATCTAATTTTTCTTTCAGACCAGGTTTTTTAATATCAAAATATTTAATTAAAACCTTGCAAAGGTTGAGACTTTATATTACATTTTTTATTTATTATTATGCGCTCACCTTCAAAAAAATATGCTTAAAGCACGCTTGCTTTTTCCTACTTTATTAAATTCTTTTCGATTTATCGAACTAGTGACTGACTATCTATAAATAAAATCTATTGGAATGATTAAAAATGACATTGTCAGACTAAGGTGTGTCTAATTTTATAGGTCTATGGCCTGTTTGATGCTAGTTAAAGTTCATTCTGATCAGACACTGGTCTTACAGAACAAGTTGATTTGGGAGCAGAAAACCATAGTACATACATTGCATTTCATCTGTCCAGAGAATGTTTAACCAGGTCCTGACCGGGCCCATAATCTCCCTTCCTGCACAGGCACATTTTCCTTTGCAATAGTGTTTGCAGGTTTAAATGCTATAATGCTTTCTTGCACTTGGTTATTCTATTTATTCTTTCACCTTTTTCCGTGATATGTTAGGTTTTATCTTTATGTAATTTTTACTTTTGATTAAAAATTTTTAATAATATGAAAAAAATAGAGTAGAAAAACTATTCATTAAAGTTTTTAACAGCAAAATTGGCGCTAACATTTTTATAATTTTGTCATGTTTCAGACATTTATATATAGACATTTATATATAGGTATTATATATATATATTCAGACATTTATATATAGGTGACATAAAGTTTTGTGGTCATTGGGGGCGGGGTTAAAAGTTGCAATTTGTGCTGTTCTTATTTTTTTAACTTTATCCTGACATTGGACGTATGGGTATTTCATATTTCTTTTTTTCCAGGAGATCATGCGGGCTCACAAGCAGAGCCCACATGAACATTAAGAAGGTAGGGATAATAATAACCTGTCCTTGTTTTTTCATTGCTGATAGCCGGCTCTCTACTCATGCAGCGGCACAGTTAGTGTACATTTGCGCTCTCTGCATGAATTCTCTAAAGCATCAATGCAGAGATGTCTATTGGCGGTTGGCAACTGGCTAAACATTAAACCTAATCTCATTCACTATCCAATTATTACTGTGCATGTTCTCCAAAGGATAACTGTGGTTGCTGTGGGCAACAAAGAATATCTCTATATATATATATATATATATATATATATATATATATATATATATTATATATATATATATATATATATATATATAGATACATATACACTCACCGGCTACTTTATTAGGTAAAACCTGTCCAACTGCTCGTTAACACTTAATTTCTAATCAGCCAATCACATGGCGGTAACTCAGGGGCATTTAGGGATGTAACATAGTCAAGACAATCTCCTGCAGTTCAAACCGAGCAAACAGTATGGGAAGAAAGGGGATTTTAAATGCCTTTTAACGTGGCATGGTTGTTGGTGCCCGAAGGGCTGGTCTGAGTATTTCAGAAACTGCTGAAACTCCTGGGATTTTTCACGCACAACCATCTCTAGGGTTAAAAGAGAATGGTCCGAAAAAGAAAAACATCCAGTGAGCGGCAGTCCTGTGGACGGAAATGCCTTGTTGATGCCAGAGGTCAAAGGAGAAAAGGGCAGACTGATTCGAGCTGATAGAAAGGCAACAGTGACTCAAATAGCCACCCTTAACAACCAAGGTAGGCAGAAGAGCATCTCTGAATGCACAGTAAAGGCGAACTTTGAGGCAGATGGGGGTACAGCAGCAGAAGACCACACCGGGTGCCACTCCTTTTAGCTAAGAACAGGAAACTGAGGCTCCAATTTGCCCCAAACTCAACGAAATTGGACAGTAGAAGATTGGAAAAACGTTGCCTGGTCTGAGGAGTCTCGATTTCTGCTGCGACATTCGGATGGTAGGGTCAGAATTTGGCGTCAACAACATGAAAGCATGGATCCATCCTGCCTTCTATCAACGGTTCAGGCTGGTGGTGGTGGTGTCATGGTGTGGGGAATATTTTCTTGGCACTCTTTGTGCCCCTTGGTAACCAATTGAGCATCGTTGCAACACCTTGTTGAATCTAAAGCGACGAAGAATTGAGGCAGTTCTGAAGGCAAAAAGGGGTCCACCCCGTTACTAGCATGGTGTACCTAATAAAGTGGCCAGTGAGTGTATATATATATATATATATATATATATATATATATATATATATAGATAGATAGATAGATACATATATGTATATATATATATATGTTTAAATTTAAAAATGTACATGATTAGCTCTCTGGTAGCTACAGGCTATAACTAATTGGATGTCAAAGCAGAGGATTTAGAGCTTTGTATTTGACAGGATTGGATGCCTCTCCATTGTCTAATGGCAGGGGTGTAACTTTGGTTCAAAAAGTGGGGGGGACCAATTTTCCCTCTCTTCCCCTATCTTCCTATCCCTCCTTTTCTCCCTCCTTCACTTGTCCTCCGTATCACTTCCCCTCCCTTCCCTTCTCTCCCTCCTCTCCCTGCAGTGAAGTGGCCTCCTCTAACCCAGCTAGGAGGTCTGGGGGAGCGCTGTGAGCTCCCACAGCAGGTCCGGGCTGAGTCCTTATGGCAAAGACTTTTGGTGCAATCTGTAAGGTTATGAGTGGCTCTCTAATTACTTAAGTTTAGAGCCAGACTGGAACTAAAAAGCAGCCCTGGCAAAGAAACCGAACCAGCGCACCTATAATGTTTCCTCCTCTAGATGGAATAAAAAATGTGGGGCAATGCAGCAAATTTCGCTTAACCCCCCTCTCCATCCCCCATCATTACCCCATTAAATTTGTTATACACACAACAGAATGAGGAAAATAAAAGAACCCAATCTTACTGTACCCCTTGGAATCACTTATGTCACATACTGTATCCCAAAATGTATTTTATTGCAAACCATACAACAGAAATGACATCACTCACTACACCCAATAAATTAATTATATTACACATGGTAGCCACAGAAATTACATTACTAACTGCACCTTACAAAGGAATTGCACATTGTATCAAAAATAATTTTAAATTTACTTTTGGCCCCCCCAAAAAATTTTTTAATTACACCTGGGAACCCTAGAAAATTAAATTTCATTACTACTGTACGCCAGAATTACAGTTTCATGCACCCCAAGATTTTCATTAAAACACTGTACCCCCGAGATAAATTTCCATGTATCCCCGAGATTAATTTCCACTGATCCCCGAGATTATTACCCTTACACACCCTTTTCCCCGAATTACCTTTTCTTCCCCCCACCCCGAGGTTTACATTACACATGTGCATAGGGTTACATTACACACTGTTAAACAGAGATAACTTACCATGTTTCCCCCGAGATTAGTTTAAAACAAGTTCTCCGAAAAATTTCTGTTTTTTTAGCGTACCCCAGAGATTTAATTACACCCCCGTAACCCCCGAGATTACATTACAACTCACCCCGAAGGGTTAGTACATTACACCCCCAAAACCCCGAAATTACATTACTTTACTGTACCCCCCAAAATTTTTCATTAAAAAACCCAGAGGGTTTCATTACACCCATTCCCCAGAGAAATTTCATTTAAAACTGTACAACGAGATAACATTCTTTACTGTATCCCAAAAGTTATTAAATTTTCACACCGTTACCAGATAAAAAAAATTTCTCCCCGTATCCCAAAGATTTCTTTCACCCCCTAAAAAGAGAAAAAATTTCTCAATGTACCCCCGAGATTTTTAACACCGTACCCCCGATATTCCCCGATTATTACCCCCCGATTATATCACACCATAAACCCCCGAAGATACATTAAAAACCATAACCCCCGAGATTACATTACACGCGTACCCAGAGAATTTTAAACCCACCGTTTCCCCAAGATGACTTTTTTCACTGTAACCCCCGAACCTTTTCACACCCTAACCCCCCGATTATTTTTACAAACCCCCCCCAGAGATTTTTCATTATAAAACCCTTCCCCGATATTAAAATTGGGACACTGTACAACATAGGGTTAAAATTTTCCCCACTGTTTAAAGAAGATTAATTTTTACAATGTTAAAAAAGAGATTTTATTACACCATAAAAACCCCGGAATTAAAACATTTTCCCCACGGGACCCCCGAACCCAAATACATTAGACCCCCAAAGGGAACCCCCCGAAATTGTGTGTGTGATATATACATATTTGAACACAGACACATACACATTAGGGTGGGCTCAAAATGATGGTTTTTTCCCGCAGTGTCATTTTTTTTTGGGGAAATTCGGAGGGGTGAAAAAGGCCGGGGGGTTTTTGGGGGGACATGAACCCTTTCCGGGGTTATTTCCCCTTTAAGGCCTTATTTCCTTTAGGGGTTTTTGGGGGGGGGGGAATTGCCAAAGGGAATTCCCCCTTTAAAAGGGCAACCAAGTTTTTTGGGGAAAAAATAACCCCGGAGTTTAATTAATTAGTTTTTTTCCCCAAACTCCCCAACCCCAAATTTTTTAAAAAAGGGGAAAAATTGTAAAAATCAGGGGCCCGTTGGTTTGGGGTTTTGAGGAAGATCCAACCTTAAGTGCCCCGAATAGCCCTTTTTTTTTTCTTTTATGAAATTGTACCCCCCCTTACGGGAAGGGGTTTTCACCCCCGCCCCAAAACCCCGGGTACTTGCCCCTTTTTGCAAACCGGAGAAGTTGCCTCCCCCCGCCACAAAATTCTAAAATTTCCCGGTTTGGGCCCCACCCCTTTTATTTTCCCCGGTTTTAAAAGTACAGGGGGGAAAAAATGACAAAGGAATTTGGGAACCCGGGGGTGGGAGTTTAACATACTTAAAAATATACCAAAATTAATCCCTATTCACCCCAAGACCTCCAAAAACCTGAAAAATTTGGGCCCCTCCTTAAATTTCTTTTCCCTTTTTTTGGCCCCCCCGATGGGGAAATTTCGGCGGAAAGGGGCCCCTTTTCCAAGGGGGTGGGCTGGGGGATGGGGGGGAACAATGGGGAGGGAAAATTAAAGCGGGCAGGGGGGGGGTGTTGGGGGGGGGGTGGGGGAAAAGTTGGTTTGGTTGGGGAAAAGCCCCTGGCCCGAACCCCGTTCCCCTTCAAACAGTGAATGCTTAATCTTGCCTTTTTAAATGAGGTTTTCTCTTGTTCCCCAACTTTTTAAAGGGAAAATATGGGGGCCAATTTTAAGGGGTTTTTTTTTTTAAATTTCTGGTCTCCCCCTTAAAACCCTTTTTTCCCTTTTCTTTTTATTTTTGGGATTTTTTATTTTAAGTGGCCCCTTAAAATGGGGGCCTTCCCACCCCCTTTTAAAAAAGGGGGGGAGGGAACCCAATCCCCCTGTACCCCCCGAAGGTTATCCTATGTAAAATTGGCATCTTTAGGGTGTTTGGGGATTTATTTTTAAACCCGGGGGTTAAGGTTTTAAAAGGGAGGTGGGCCCTTTTCTATCGGGATAACCCCCCCTTTTTCCACCATTTCCTTCCCCCCCAAAAATTAGCTAAAGATAAGATCTAATTTTTTATTTAAAACTAAGAGTAATAATTTAAATTTTTAAAAATGTATTTTTTTGTTTAAAAGGGGTTTTAAGTTCCAAAATTTAATTTTGGGCCCCAAAATTTCAACACCCCCCCAAAATTCTATTTAAACCCCTTAATTTCCAAATTTGGAAACAATTTTCAAGGGGCTAAAAATAAAAGGGTTGGTTCTAAATTGTCTAACCCGCAAACTCCCCTACTAACTCTCTTCTTGACACTTTGCAATCAGGTTTCCGCACCTTACACTCCACAGAAACTTCTCTAGCAAAAGTTTCAAATGATCTCCTCACAGCAAAATCTCAGCATTTGACACTGTGAATCACCAACTTCTCCTCAGCATGCTCAGTGCCACTAGCCTCCAGGACACTGCACGCTCTTGGTTCTGATCCTATCTCTCTGACCGCTTCTTCAATGTCTCATTTTCCGGTTCCACTTCCTATCCTATTCAACTTGCAGATGGGGTTCCTCAGGGATTATTTCTAGGTCCTTTCTTCTTTTCAATCTACATAGCCCCCATTGTCAAACTATCAGAAGATTTGGCTTCCAGTACCATATTTACCCTGATGACACTCAACTCTACACCTCTTCCAGTGACATGATTCCTGCCCTGCTACAAAACACCAGTGACTGTCTGTCCGCTGTCTCTGACTTCGTCTTCCCTCTATCTTAAACTAAACCTCACTAAAACTGAACTTTTAGTCATCCCACCATCTACTAACCAACCCCACCCTGCTATTTCTCTCTCAGTGTGTGGTACCACCATTACGCTGCGGCAGCAGGTCTGCTGCCTTGGGGTTATACTAGATTCCGATCTGTCCTTCACCCCCTATATTGAATCCCTTGCCGGCTCCTGTCACCAGCATTTCAAGAACATCTCCAGAATCCGTCCTTTTCTTACTGTGGGAACAACCAGACTCTTATTGTTGCTATTATTCTTTCTCGTCTTGACTACTGTAACTACCTACTTGTCGGTCTCCCTCTCTGTAAACTCTCCCCTCTCCAATCTGTCCTTAATGCAGCAACCAGGCTCATCTTTCTTTGCAGCCGCTATACTGATGCTTCTACCCTGAGTCTGTCACTGCACTGGTTGCCTATTCAGTACAGAATACGACACAAACTCCTCACTCTCACCCACAAAGCTCTTCATAGTGCTGCACCCTCCTACATCTCATCCCTCATCTCTGACTACCACCCTACCCCGGTCTCTCTGCTCTACTACTGATCTGAGATTACACACCTCAGTCATCTGAACCTCCCATGCCCATCTCCAAGATTTTGTACGTGTTGCACCAGTTCTCTGGAACATATTACCCTATATGATTTTAGACAGGCCTACCAAGATCCCTAATTGTTAACCCCCCAAATTCTGTCACACATTCATCACTTCCTTCTCTTGGGCACTCACAGGCACTTATCTGTATATAGATGTATGGTTGGAATGGCAGGTTCATCCACTTTTTTATGTAAACCCCCCCATATTTATGTAACATGGCCGGACTATTGTAAAGCAAGCATTTCTCACCCTTCGTTTCACCCATATACCTTAATAGATTGTAAGCTCGTGCGAGCAGGGCCCTCACGCCTTGTGTCTGATTTGTAAGTAGCTTTATTATAATGTTTGGTTTTGTCTGTACTTATACCTTCTATATTGTAAAGTGCAGCGAAATATGTTGACGCTATATAAAGATTATTATTATTATTATTATTATAAAAAGTCTAATATAAAAGATTCAAAAATATAAAAATTATAAACATTTATAATGATGGATAATAAAAAAAAATATATAAAATTTACAACCTCTATAAAATATGATCTACTAAAATATTACATCCTAATTCCACACAGTTAATGCTTTTAAAATAAATCTCATTGCCAGAATTGCATTTTTATTGTTACCTCGGCTTTCAAAAAACTGAATTAAAGGTGTCCAAAAAGTCTTATGTATCCAAAAATTGGTACCAATAAAAACAAAAGTTTGCTTCGCAGCAAGTCCTCAAACAGGGCTACTGACAGAAAAATAAAGCAAGTTTTTAGACAGTTATATTTTAAAGTTATAAAACACAACAAATATTATACACATTAAGCATTATCGAAATCATACTAACCCACAGAACAGAGTTAACATATCATTTATCCCGCATGGGGAAGTCTCTTAAAACAACACCCATAAAACAGTGGTACATTTGATTTTTTTTACATTCCACTAAATAAATGTTCATTTTTGCTTTCCCACATTAATATATAGTGTATCAAATTGTAATATTTAAAGATAAAACTCTGCACGCAAAAAAAGGGTCATACAGCTAAGCCAGCAAAAAAAAAGAAAAAAGTTATGGCTGTTGGAAGGCGGCATTGAAAAAACATAAATGAAGTTGCTAAAAACAGCAAGTGGAGAAGGTTTTATCAACATGGAATTTAGGTTCTGTTTAGATCAACAACATGGTTATCAAAGTCTGCAGCCTTCCTACAAAAAATTGAACAAACACAAGTAAATAAACACTAGTAAGTCCTTGATTTGTCCTCTTGTGTTGTTCAAATTATTTTGGAAAATTATATGTTTATTTAAAAAGGTTAGACATGGGCAATTTTATCTTTTTTAAAGATAAACAAATGTTTAAAAAATTCTATTCTTCATTGATTCTCCGAAATGTGAATTACATTAACTTCTCACGAACCTTAAACCTTGCAAATCAATTTTAGCAACTCTAGTTATATTTCCAGCACATGATCTGTTGTCTGGCCTCAGCTTTTGTAATATAATAAAAATGCAATGAAGACGATTATTATTCAAATACCAACAAAATGGGTAGATAGTAATGTATAGTAACGTTATAATATACAGAACACATGTTAGTTATGGCTTTAAAGTTTTTTTTTTCTGATTTTAATTTTGATAGCCTATCCTTAGAATAGATCATCAATATTTGAATAAAGGGACTGTGTCCCATTTACTGTTTATGCAGGCACAGCACCATACACGTGGCTGTGGCTATGTAGATATCTTAGGCCAGGGGCGTAACTAGAGAAGCCTGGGCCCCATAGCAAGCTTTTGGTTGGGCTCCCACCGCCTCCCCGACCACAAACATTTACCAGGACCCCTTAGGTCATGCAATCACTAGATAATACGAGGAGTGAACACCTCACCATAGATATCACCATCATACCGCTACCAGACAAGTTCCACTATACCCAGATCAACATTACCAATAGCGCTACTACATGGGGACCTGATTGTACCACAAGAACAGGACCACAAATTACCACCAAACAGTGACTGAATAATACCCCTATAATATTATAGAATAAAGATCTGTATATAAAAAAGACCTATATTACCGTCAATTGTGACCATAAAAGTGTATATACCAGTGTACAAAAGTGCCCTACAGACTGTATATTACCTCCATACAGTGGTATGTACCAGTGTACACAGGTGCCCTACAGACTGTATATTACCACCATACAGTGACCATATAGTGGTAGATATGTGTACATGGGCTCTGCTGATATATAAGTGATTATAGGGCAGTTACATCTTGAGACTACAAAGGTGATGTTTCTCTGATGAGTCGTTGACTTTCTCTTTTGTTCTGCATCCAGTCCAGACCGCCATGATGACTTCTCCCGGCCACCAGCCACCACTTAGAATCCTCACTTTTCCATCACCTCAATCCCTGCCCCCCACGTCTGTACAAAGTTCCCAAGGGTGGTACAGGCCATGGCTTAGGGGCCATATAGTCAGGCAGGGTTCAGGTAGGCTATAGAGGGTCATGCAGGAAGGCAGGGTTCAGGTAGGCTATAGGGGGTCATATAGGTAGAAAGGCAGGGTCAGGTAGGCTATAGGGGGTAATATAGGTAGCCAGGAAGGGTCAAGTAGACTATAGGGGGGTCATATAGGTAGCCAGGCAGGGTCAGGTAGGCTATAAGGGGGTCAAGTAGGTAGCCAGAGAGGGTCAGGTAGGTAGCCTGGGTCTGGTAGGTAACCAGGGTAACATAGGTAGCCAGGGTCAGGCAGGGAATGTTAGTGAGCCAGGGACAAGCAGGTAGCCAGACACGATCAGGTAGGTAGCCATGGTCAGGTAGGTAGCCACGGTATGGTAGGTAGCCAGACAGGGTCAGGTAGGTAAACAGACAGGGTCAGGTAGGTAAACAGACAGGGTCAGGCAGGGTCTGGTAGGTAGCCAGGCAGGGTCAGGTACGTAGCCAGGGTCTGGAAGGTAGCCAGGGTCAGGTAAGTAGCCAGGGTCAAGTAGGTAGCCAGGGTCTGGTAGGTAACCAGGCAGGATCTGCTAGGTAGCCAGGGTCAGGCAGGGTCTGGTAGGTAGCCAGGGTCAGGTAGGTAGCCAGATAAGGTCAGGTAGGTAGCCAGGGTCTGGTAGGTAGCCATTATCAGTTAGGTAGCCAGGGTCAGGCAGGGTCTGGTAGGTAGCCAGGCAGAGTCAGGTACGTAGCGAGGGTCAGGTAGGTAGTAAGGGTAAGTTACGTAGCCAGGGTCTGGTAGGGTCTAATAGGTAGGCAGGGTCAGGCAGGGTCTGGTAGGTAGCTAGGGTCAGGTAGGTAGCCAGGGTGAGGTAGGTAGCCAGCATCTGGTAGGTAGCCAGCCAGGGTCAGGTAAGTAGCCTGGGTCTGGTAGGTAGCCAGGGTCATGTAGGTAGCCAGGGTCAGGCAGGGTCTGGTAGGTAACCAGGCAGGGTCAGGTACGTAGCCAGGGTCAAATACATAGCCAGGGTCAGGTAGGTAGCCAGGAAGGGTCAGGTAGGTAGCCAGGAAGGGTCAGGTAGGTAGCCAGGGTCAGGCAGGGTCTGGTAGGTAGCCAGGGTCAGGTAGGTAGCAAGGGTCTGGTAGGTAGCCAGATAGGGTCTGGTAGGTAGCCAGGGTAGACAGGGTCTGGTAGGTAGCCAGGCAGCGTCAGGAATGTAGCCAGGTTCAGGTAGGTAGCCAGGGTCAGGTACGTAGCCTTGGTCAGGTATGTAGCCAGGCAGGGTCAGGTAGGTAGCCATGGTCAGGCAGGGACTGGTAGGTAGGCAGGGTCAGGCAGGGTCTGGTAGGTAGCCAGGGTCAGGCAGGTAGCCTGACAGGGTCACGTGGGTAAACAGACAGGGTCAGGTAGGTAGCCTGGGTCAGGCAGGGTCTGGTAGGTAGCCAGGCAGGGTCAAGTATGTAGCCAGGGTCAGGAAGGTAGCCAGGGTCAGGTACGTAGCCAGGGTCAAGTTGGTAGCCAGGGTCTGGTAGATGGGCATTATCAGGTAGGTAGCGGGGGTCTGGCAGGGTCAGGTAGGTAGCCAGGGTCAGGTACATAACGAGAGTCAGGTAGGTAGTCAGAGTCAGGTACGTAGCCAGGGTCTGGTAGGGTCGGGTCGGTAGGCAGGGTCAGGCAGGGTCTGGTAGGTAGCTAGGGTCAGGTAGGTAGCCAGACAGGGTCAGGTAGGTAGCCAGGGTCAGGCACGTAGCTAGGATCAGGTAGGTAGCCAGGCAGGGTCAGGTAGGTAGCCTGGGTCTGGTAGGTAGCCAGGGTCATGTAGGTAGCCAGGGTCAGGCAGGGTCTGGTAGGTAACCAGGCAGCTTCAGGTACGTAGCCAGGGTCACGTAGGTAGCCAGGGTCAGGTAGATAGCCAGTCTCAGGTAGGTAGCCTGGCACGGTCAGGGAGGTAGCCCTGGGCAGGCAGGGTCTGGTAGGTAGCCAGGGTCAGGTAGGTAGCCAGACAGAGTCAGGTAGGTAGCCAGGGTCAGGAAGGTAGCAATGGTCTGGTAGGTAGCCAGGCAGGGTCAGGTACGTAGCCCGGTTCAGGTAGGTAGCCAGGGTCAGGTACGTAGCCAAGTTCAGGTATGTAGCCGGAAGGGTCAGGTAGGTAGCCATGGTAGGTAGCAGGCAGGGTCTGGTAGGTAGCCAGGGTCAGGTAGGTAGCCAGACAGGGTCAGGTAGGTAGCCAGGGTCAGACAGGGTCTGGTAGGTAGCCAGGCAGGGTCAGGTACGTAGCCAGGGTCAGGTAGGTAGCCATGGTCAGGCACGTAGCTAGGATCAGGTAGGTAGCCAGGCAGGATCAGGTAGGTAGCCAGGGTCAGGTAGGGTCTGGTAGGTAGCCAGGCAGTGTCAGGTAGGTAGCCAGGCAGGGTCAGGTAGCTAGCCAGTGTCAGGCAGGTTCTGGTAGGTAGCCAGGCAGGGACAGGTAGCTAGCCGGGGTCAAGGTAGGTAGCCAGGGTCAAGCAGGTAGCCAGGGTCAGGTAGGTAGCCAGACAGGGTCAGGTAGGTAGCCAGCATCAGGCAGGGTCTTTTAGGTAGCCAGGCAGGGTCAGGTAGGTAGCCAGGGTCAGGTACGTAGCCAGGGACAGGTAGGTAGCCAGGGTCAGGCAGCCAGGCTACTTTAATGTAAAAGAAAATAAGAAATCACTTACTTATCTGTCTCTCGCTCCCTCGCAGCTCAGCTCCTGGGCGGTCTGTGCTCGGTGCGGGCGGCGCTATTATATGACGTCATCACGTCGCCCACGTCAGCACTGTACGTCGGGGCCTGCTAGGCTTAAGGCCTAGCAGGCAGGTTAGCAGCGCGGAGCACAGGCGGATCCGCTCTGTTAACACCGGGCATTCCTGCATCTGAGTGCTTGGGCCAGAAGGCCCGGGCGTTCAGAGGCAGGATGCGCCAGGCCCCGCAGCTCCGCCGGCAGTGAACTGTTATGTTCGCTGCTGGCGGACGGAGGAGCAGAACTACCAGGGCAGCAGACATGTCAGCAGCTGCCCCGGGGCCCGGGGCAGCTGCTACGTCTGCTATCCCTGTAGTTACGCCCCTGTTTTGGACGACAAGCCCGAAAATTGGCAGCGCCGTGGCAGTTTTTAGGCACATTAAATCAGTGTAAAGTTCAATCCTCTAAAAAATCTAGCGCCTGGTATACCTTGAATAGTAAATTTAATGTACCTAAAAAGGCACATTGCGCAAACCACGGTGCATAGCATATAAGTGGTAGTGTATGTAATGCGTCTATCGAGGAACAGTGCGTAACAAAGGCACATAACGTATCATTACTAGTGTATGCAATGTACCTCGATAAGCGCATTGCGTATCATTGCTATTATATGCAATGCGCCTTTTTAGGCGCATTACAATGTTCCGTACCCGGTGTATAATGTGCCTAGTTTTGGTGTACTACAGTTCATTTACATTGAGAATATAGCGTCAAAAGTGTTTTTAACGCAAAATAGACCAAAAAAATGGCGCTTGCGTATTGGGACATGTCGCCCTTTGTGTTTAGGCCAGACTAGTGATTTAAGGATTTCTTTTATTCCTGGAATAACTAGTACCTGACTTCTAACCAAAACATACTGCTTTAGTTTAGGAATATAGCATTCTTTTATGTACGCTTCAGAGAGTCTACTAACCTATGTTCCTATATTAACATGTTTGATATGTGACTGAGTTGATCTATTTTAATGGATTTGCTTCTATTGAAAATGTTCAGACTTTGCTATAGTTTCACATTTCATTTGTGGTGTCTTCTGCCGAGTGTTAAGAGTGTTAAACATTTTATGAACAGCCCTATAAATCAGCTGACACCCCGGCCTCAGAGAGCCAGATGAGCTGGTATCATCTATCTGTAATAAAATACAACTAGCATAATTCAGGTTGTGCCTGGCTTCCTACAGAACACTCATGGCATAAGAATCCAGCATCAGATGGAGTAATAAAGTTGTGAGTGTCAGAGTATGAAAAAAGGGAAGTCAGCTGGTTAAAAGGTTTTTCTCACCTCAATGATTAGCTTTTAATATGTAGGGAAAGGTAAATTAAGACTATTACCAAATACATGGCTGTTTTGATTTTGCTTTGGTCAGAAGATAAAGAATATTTTATCTCCTCTTAGAGTATACAAGTTTCTCTTGGATACTATTCCCCTCTCCCTACCTCTCTTTCCTCTGTCTCTTATCTGATTGATTCCAACTTCCGGAAGTCAGTAAGTTTGACCTTGGTGAGTCACTCGCTGAATAGTCTAAGCTATAGCAATGGAGCTTGTTTACCTAACTAAGTGACAAGCTTTCACCCTTAAAGAGAACCTGTCACATAGATTATGCCTCCCTTGCTGGGGACAGAACAAGGTAGTGTCAGACATGCTGTTTCCAGCGCTGTGTCCCTTATTCTGTAAGATGCTGTAGTTTTCGAGTATTTAATGCTCAAATCTGCAGTTTTCAGCCAGAAGAGTCATTCGAAGAGTCAGTCAGAGTGCCAGGTTTTTTCAAACCCCGCCCACCTGAGGCTAGCCCCACCCACCTCAATTGACAAACCTATTACTTTGAATAGGTAGAAACATGTGAATAACTGTCAGTGGGCGGAGCTAGCCTTTGGTGGGTGGGGATAACACCTGCTTATGAATAAGATTTGAGGGGTAAATGCTCTAAAACTACAGCATCTTACAGAATAAGGGGCACAGCGCTGGAAACAGCAAGTCTGACACTAGCTTATCCTGCCCTCAGTAAGCGGGGCACAACCTATGTGACAGGTTCCCTTTAAGAGCACTGTAGCCTTCTGTACACTATACTGATATGTCATGCAATTCATGCCACTGCTAATATAACCTCTATAGTTTTGCGACTACTAGACACAGCAGCACAACAGGGCACTGTGTAACAGGTGGCTGTAACCTACTTTCATCTGACCAGAGTTTTTGCTGCTCCTCTTATCTTACTTATCCCTATTCATAGATGTCATCTGAAGCTCCAGTTGCCCCTTAGGCTCCAGGGCCTGGGTGTGACTGTCTCTATATACATACACTCCTATGCTTACTCCTAAAAACATACAGATGCAGCAAAGTTTGATGGTGATACCTTGACGTTTCATGTTTTCTGTTCTTAATTCACAAGAAAAGCCATCGGAAAGAATTAAAAAAAAATTGAGATAACTTTCTGTGTTGTGATATCATGTTGAGTGATCTGTCATGTTTAAACTATACAAAAGAATTCTTTTGTATAGTTTAAGTTATCTCTTTAAAGGTGTCTTATTTTAAATAATAAGAGTGTTTTAGAGTGGATCAGGAAGCACACAAACTTTGGATGTTAATCACTTACCAAACTTACCATGGAATATTGTGTTCAGTTTTGGGCACCAGTGCACAGGAAAGACATTGTAGAGCTTGAACAGGTACAAAGGCGGGCAACAAAAATAATAAAAGGACTGGGTGGACTGCAATACCCAGAAAGATTAAAGCGATTTAGTTTAGAGAAAAGATGGCTTTGGGGTGACCTAATAAATATGTATAAATATATCCAGGGCCAATATAGAGCTCTCTCCCATGATCAATTTATACCAAGGACTGTTTCTATAACAAGGGGGGCATTCTTTACGACTAGAGCAAAGAAGGTTTCTAAATAAACATAGAAGCAATTCTTTACTGTAAAGCAGTGAAAATGTGGAACTCTCTGCCATAGGATGTTGTTATGGTGAACTCAATAAATGAGTTAAAAGAGACCTGGATGTATTTCTAGAGTGCAATAATATAACAAGTTACAATGACTAAGATACTGGAGAAGGGTCGTTGATCCAGAGATGTATTCCAATTGTCAGACTGAAGTTGGGAAGTACTTTTTCCCTAAAATGAGGACAATTGGGGGGACATGTATGAAAACTGTCTTGGTCTAAGACTTTCTTTGTTGCCCATAGCAACCAATCAGAGCGCCCGTTTCACTTTTTCAGACCACTAGACGAAATGTAAAAGGAACTCTGATTGGTGGTTATGGGCAACAAAGAAAGTCTTAGACCAAGACAGTTTTCATACATGTGGCCTTTGGTTTCTCCCTTAGGCCTCGTTCACACGGCTTATTTTGCCGCGGATTGGCGCCATACTGCGCGCTGGATTTGCGCTGCAGTACGGCGCCAATCCGTCGGAGTAATTACGGTAATCCACTGCTCTCATAGAGAACAGTGGATTCCGTCGCTCCTACCCGCTCGGCGAATCCGCCGGGCGGGGAGAAAGTGACATGCACATTATTTACGGAGCGTACGCGCCGTAAACAATGCATTGTCTATGGGGCCGCCCACGTCCCGCCCCTTATTCACGGCGGATTAGTGAGCGCACAAATCCGTCGGGAATAAGCCGTGTGAACACGGCCTTATGAGAGTTTTTGCCTTCCTCAACACTATAGCACAATAGACTAAACTGGATGGACGTCGGTCTTTTTCAAGCCTTTGAAACTATGGGCGACATGTATGAACAGAGCTATGCCAGAATTCTGTCGTCTTTTCATCCCGATATGAGGCACAGCCCCGTTTGCTACAGTTTTAAATCTTCCGTACGCCAATATCAGGCGCATTACAGAGCGCCCATGGAATTTTGTAATGCTCCTGATTTCGGAGGGCGTGCTGGAGGCGGGGCGTACTAGAACCATATGAAGCTATAGATTTATAGTTTCAGTACGGCAATTCTAGGCACATTACTGCTGGAACAGGTAAACCAGTTTCAAAGTGGTTTACCTGAGCTATAAGTGTCGTCTTAGCGCTAGAATGTGCCTGAATTTTGACACGCAGTGGACCGGGTTCATAAATCAGGTGCATTCTATACTATTCTAATGCACATAAAAATTGGTGCCATAAATTATACATGTCGCCCTATGTAATTATTGAAATATATAACATAAACCATAAAAGTCTTAGCTTTTTGTATATCTTATTAGTTATTAGCTACAATATAAATAAAAAAATTCTTGTGTAATAATAATAATAATAATAATAATCTTTATTTATATAGCGCCAACAAATTCTGCAGCACTTTACAATGTAGAGGGGATAATTACAGACAAAAGACAGACATTACACAGTGAAAGCTACTTACAGATGAGACACAAGGTGTGAGGGCCCTGCTCGCAAGAGCTTACAATCTATGAGGGTGCCTGGGGGAGACAACGGGGGAGAAGTGCTAAATTTATAATGGTCTAGCCTTGTTTCATAAATATGGGGTGGTTTACCTAAAAATTTGTTGAACCTGCCACCATGACAGTACATCTATATATAAGTGCCTGTGAGTGCCCAAGTGTAGGGAGTGACAGAAATGTGTGTGATAGAAGGTGGGGGCTAGCAATTAGGGATCTTGGTAGGCCTGCCTAAGAAGATGTATTTTCAGGACACTCTTAAAACTGTGAAGGCTAGGATTGTACCTGATGGTACATGGTAGGATGTTCCAGAGAATGGGTGCAGCACTTGCAAAATCTTGAAGACGGACATGGGAGGTTCGGATGATTGTGGTCTGTAGTTTGATGTCCCTAGCTGAGCGGAGAGAGCGGTTCGGGTGGTAGACAGAGTTGAGGGAGGAGATGTAGGGGGGGTGCAGCGCTGTGGAGAGCCTTATGGGTGAGAGTGATGAGTTTATGTTGTATTCTGTACTAGATGAGCAACCAGTGTAGTGACAGACACAGGGTAGATGCATCAGTATAGCGGCTGGAAAGAAAGATGAGCCTGGCTGCTGCACTCAGGACATATTGGAGAGGGGAGAATTTATAGAGAGGGAGACCGATAAGCAGGGAGTTGCAGTAGTCAAGATGAGAAAGAATAAGAGCAACAATGAGGGTTTGAGTTGTTTAGATGAGAAAAGGACGGATTCTGGAGATGTTCTGGTGGTGCAGGTGACAAGAGCGGGCCAGGGATTGGATATAGAGGGTGAAGGACAGATCAGAATCTAGAATAACCCCAAGACAGCGGGCCTGCTGCGTAGGTGTCATGATGGTTCCACAGACTGAATTGTGTTTTATTTATAACTTGCTGCCACACATTGAATCCTAGATAATTGTTAGTAAACATTAGTGATAATATAAGGTGTATGGGTGCTACCTATTTCTCAGCTATGGCTATTGGTAGAAATAGGTAACTGGCATGTTGAATTTGATCATGCAAAATAGTTCTTTTCACACATAAGTGTTGTTAAAGCTATGTAGAATTGGCTAGTCTTCTACTGTCTATTAAAATAAATGTGCATGCTCAGACGATCTGAGAATGCATGCTTATAGTTAGCTGGCTTTATGGTTTCCAAGTTTAAAGCTAAAGTGTATGCAGTGTCGGACTGGGGGGGTCTGGGGCCCACAGGGGAGTTGATCTTCGGGGGCCCACCCTACTGTACATGAAAATATTACCGGCCTCTCGGACATAATTGCGCCCATTTTACCACATAATACAGTGTTCAAAACAGAACTATATTGTGTAGTACAATAGCAAGAGAGTCACATATCTGTCTGTCTCACATATCATAGACACAGGGCTAAGTAGCTCCATCCATATCCCCCTCCACCCAATAAATATCCCCCTTTTCCCCCCACAACAAATTCCCCCCCCCACCCCCCTTTTTTCCCCTTTGGGCACGCGCCAAAAGCCCCCCCAAAAAAAAAAAAACCCCCAAAAATAAAATGAAACCCCCCACCCGGGTTTCCCCTTTAGGGGAAACCTTTAAAAAAACACCCGGGCAAAAAGGGGGTTTAACCCCCACACAGGGGAATAGAGGGCCATGTAACGCCCATTTTTTTAACCAAAAATTAAAAAAAAAAAAAAAAAAAATAAAAAAACCCTCCCCCCCCCAAACCCCCCCCCAAAACCGCCCCCTAAAAGAGACCACCCTAGAGGTTAGACACCAAATCAGGTATTTTAAATTTTCAAAAACCCCCATATAGAGACCCCATAGAGGTCGGGCACCAAACTCAGGTATAACCTACAAAACCACCAAAAGAGACCCCCATAGAGGTCAGAAACCAGCTCAGGTATAACCCCCAAAAACACGCCATTTTTAGAGACCACAAAGAGGTAAAACACCAGCTCAGTTAAAAAAAAAACTAAAAAACACCGCCATTAAAACCACAAAGGTTAAAACACAACCCCCAGGGGATAACCAAAAAACTGCCATATAAAGGCCACATAAAGGTCAAAACACCGCTCGGTTTTTAAACCCACAACACCCCATAAGAGAACCCTAGGGTCAGAAACCACCCCAATTTAAACCCACAACACCCCCCCCATAGAGAGACCAAAAAGAGGTCCAGAAAAACCAAACCCCAGGTTTAAAAACCCCCCCCCACCGCCCAAAAAAGACCCAACCCAGTGGTTAAACCACCAAAAACCAAGATATTTAAAAACCCCCATAGGGGTCGAAAAACCAGCTCAGGGATAACCTTTCAAAAAAACCCCATAGAGAAGGGCCCCATAAAAAGGTCAGAAACCCGCTCGGTATAACCTTCCAAAAAAACCCCCAAAATAGGGCCCCCAAAAAAGGTCAACACCCCCCAGATTTTAACCCCCCAACACAGCCAAAAGGGGATTTTTGGGAAAACCCGCTCAGGTAAACCCACAAAACTGGGTATTAAAAAAGGCCAAAATAAAGGTTTAGCACCCACTCATTTTCACCTACAACAACCGCCATATTTGAGACCAAAAAAGAGGTCAGACACCAGCCCGGTTAAAATTTCAACAATTTCCTATTTTGAGACCAAAAGAGGTCAGCACCAACTTCAGGATAACCTACAACAAAAAGCCATTTAAAGACCCATAGAGGTTTAGAACACCGCTCGGTCACAAACACTTTCAGTGGGAAAAACAGCCCCCTGATCCAATTTAGAAGTAAAAAACAGGGACCCCACCCCAAAATAACTTTTTCTTTTATGGTTTATTCCTTTTTTTGGTCGTTCTTAAATTTCCCCCTTTTTTTGCATCAGTTCCCCCAAACCCTATGTTTACTTTTCCGGCCACAGTCACCCGTGGAAAAAATTTCAAAACAAATATCTTTAGAATCCCCCAAATTTTCCTCCCAACCCCTTTATCTTTTTCCCCCCTTTGTACAAACTTCCCCGGGGTGGGAAGGGGCGGGTTAAAACCATAACCCTTTGAGGGGGCCCAGATCTTTAAAAGGTTGGGGGGGTGGGGAAGGGCTTAACCCCCTGGAGGGTAATTGGGTTTTCAAAATATGGGGCTTTTCCCCTCTCAAAATTTTTTATTAAAACCCGGTAAAGGGGGACAAAAACCCCAGGTAGGTTGGGGAAAAAAGGCAAGGGTTTCCCCGTTTTAGGTTTGGTGGTTTCTCCCCGTTTTTGGGAAGCTTTTGGTAGTTTTGGGTCCCTTTTTTATAGGGGCCCCAAACAAATTTGGGACCCCCTTTAGGGGAGTTTTTAAAAGCAGTTTTGGGCTTCCCATGAAGTAGTTTTACAGGCAGTTAAGGCCTCTTAGGTAGTTTTCAGGCAGTTTTGGGTTTTCCTTTTTGGTAGTATACAGGTAGTTAGGGGGCCCCCTTTAGGGTAGTGTGGGAGGGGAAAATTTCCCCCCCCCCCCTTTTAGCTACTGTGTAGGTAGCAGGGCCCCTTTTTGTTTTTTAGGTAAAAATAGGGCCCCCTTTGTGTTCCCGGGCCCCCCTGTAGGTAGTCAAAGCCAAACCCCCTTTTTGGGTTTGCCCGGGCCCCCCTTGTAGTCAGGGCCCCCCCCGTTTTGGTTGGGAGGGCCCCCCCTTTTTAGGGCCCGGGCCCCCTTTTAGGTAAGGCCCGGGGGGGCCCCTTTTGTATTTTAGGGCCCCCCTTGTAGTCAGGGGGGCCCCTTTGTTTGTTGGGGGCCCCCCTTTTTAGCCGGGGGCCCCCCTTGTTGTCGGGGCCCCCCCTTTTGTAGCCCGGGGCCCCCTTTTGTTGCCAGGGCCCCTTTTGTTTAACCAGGGCCCTTTTGTACCAGGGCCCCCCTTTGGGACCCCGGGACCCCCCTTTTGGGAAACCAGGGACCCCCTTTGTAGCCTGGGCCCCTTTTTAGTGAGGGCCCCTTTTTTTTAGTCAGGGCCCCCCTTGTTTGCCCAGTGACCCCTTTTTAGCCCCGGGGCCCCCCTTGTAAAAAAGGGCCCCCCCTTTTACCAGGGGGCCCCCCTTGTAAACCAAAGGAAAAACCCCCTTGTAGTCAGGGACCCCCCCTTGTAGGGCCCGGGCCCCCCCCCTTGGGAGCCTGGGTCCCCCCTTGGTTTGCCCAAAGGGCCCCCCCTGGGAAACCAGGGATCCCCTTGGGGGGAAGGGGGGGGGGCCCAGGGACCCCCCGTAGTCCAGGGGGCCCCCCCTTTTACCAGGGGCCCCCCCCTTTTTAGTCCCGGTCCCCCCCCGTAGTCCCGGATCCCCCTTTGGGAGCCAGGGGCCCCTTTTTTAGCCCCGGGCCCTCTTTGTAACCAGGGCCCCCCCCTTTTAGCCAGGGGCCCTTTTGTAGCCAGGGGGGGCCCCCTTGTAGCCAGGGGGCCCCTTTTTAGTCAGGGGGCCCCCCCCCCCCCTTGGGAGCCAGGGGGCCCCCCCTTTTAGCTAGGGACCCCCCTTTATTTAGGGCCCCCCCTTGTAGGGCCCGGGACCCCCTTTTGCCAGAGAAACCCCCTTTTTTTTTAAAGGGGGCCCCCTTTTTAGCCAGGGGCCCCCCTTTTGGGTTGCCAGGGAAACCCCCCTTTTTCCGGGCCCCCTTGTACCCCGGGCCCCCTTTGGCAGGGCCCCATTGGGAACCAGGGGCCCCCTTGTAAGGGCCCCCTTGTACCCCGGGCCCCCTTTTTTTCCCGGGCCCCTTTTTAGCCAGGGACCCCCCCTTTTTTCAGGGCCCCCCTTTTTAAGGGCCCCTTTGGGCCCCCCCCCTTTTAGCCAAGGGCCCCCTTTTTAACCCGGGGCCCCCCCTTTTAAACCCCGGGACCCCCTTTTTTAGGGGGGGGCCCCCCCCTTTTAGCCCGGGCCCCCCTTTAAATCAGGGCCCCCCCCCGTACCCGGGCCCCCCCTTTTTGCCCGGGGACCCCCTTTTAGCCCGGGGCCCCCCCTTTAGTCAGGGCCCCCCCCCTTTTTAGCCGGGGGCCCCCCTTTTAGGTTAGGGACCCCCCTTTTTGTTTAAAGGCCCCCCCTTTTACCAGGGACCCCCTTTTTTTGCCAGGGAACCCCTTTAGTCAGGGCCCCCCCCCCGTAGCCCCGGGCCCCCCCCTTTTAGGGATCCCCTTTTAAACCCGGGCCCCCCCTTGTAGCCGGGCCCCTTGTTGCCAAAAGGCCCCCCTTTTAAAATCCCGGGCCCCCCCCGAGCCAGGGAACCCCCTTTTGTCCCGGGCCCCATTGAGCCAGGGTCCCCCTTGAAGCCAAGGGGGCCCCCCCCCTTTTTAAGGGGCCCCCCCCTTTTGTAAGGTCGGGCCCCCCCCCCTTGTAAACCGGGACCCCCCTTTGGGCAGGGCCCCCCCATTTTAAACCCGGGCCCCCCTTTTAGCCAGGGACCACCTTTAGTCGGGGCCCCCATTGTTTGCCAGGGCCCCCCCTTGTAGCCAGGGGGACCACCCTTTAAATTTAGGGACCCCCTTTTTAAACCAGGGGCCCCCTTTGTAGGGCCCGGGGGCCCCCCTTGTAGCCCCCGGGACCCCCTTTTTCCAATTTGGTTAAAGGGAGTTAAAAAAAAAAAAAAAAAACAGGGCCCGCCACTTACCTGGTCGGGGGTTCCCGCTCCCGGCCCCCCGGGGTCCGTAAATCCGGGCCCTTTTCATAGGGGGGGCGGGGGAAGTTTACGTCACCCGCGCGCCTTTTCGTCAGCAGTAGGGGGGGCCCGGGGCCCCGGGAGGTTAAGGCCTAATTTCGTTCAGCCTTTTCCCGGGGGGAAAACGCGGAGCGGAGGGGGCAAGGGAATAGTGGGCTGTGCTCCCCCTGACCCCCGCGCAGCCCAGGGAGTCCGGGGGGATTTAAATCCCCAAAACCCCGGCCGGCTCCCGGGCGGGGCCCCGGGCGCGGGTCCTGGGGGGTCCATTTTACCGGAAAAGCGCGGCCGGGGCCCCCGGGGGACTTGGGACCCCCCCCCGGGGCCCAAAGGGGCTTCGGGGGGGCCCAAAAGCACTCGGGGGGGGGGCCAAAACCGGGGGGGTTCCCCCTTTTCCCCCGGTGGGCCCCGTCCGAGCCTGAGGGAAAGTCCAGCTTTAAAGGGTTATGGTTAAATCATTTTAAAAAACCAATGGTATAAACCAAAATTATCACTGCCCGATTAAAAAACTGAATGAGTAGGGCAACCAATGAGACTACCACCAATTGTTAGAACTAAGTGACACTAGAAAAACACAAAGCTCCTTTTTAAAAGAAAATGGCTTTTTGGGTTTAAAAAAATTTTAATTTTAATAAAATTGGGGGGTGAACATTTACTTGAAAACCCTTTTGGGGGGAAAACCAGGTTTTTTTCCCCTGAAAGGCAAGGTGAACCCCTTTTTCCGCCGTTGATCAAGCAATTGCCAAGGGAATGCCCATACCCCCTTTTTAAAACATTAAAAAAAAAAGGACAGGGGGATAAAAGAAAATAAAAAAATGTTTGGATTTTAAAAGAACTTCCTGGAAAAAAGGGAAATGTTTTTTACCCCCTTTTTTTTTCGGGGAGCCCCTTTAATGGGGTGGGTTTTTCCCCCTTCATAAATTTTTTTAAATTTTTCTTTATTTTAAAGGGGGATCTTTTTCAAACCCTTTTTTTTTTAAAATTTTTACCTCTAAAAATTTTTGCTTTTAAATTTTGTTTTTTAAAAACAAATTGCCCCCAAATTTTTCAAAATTTTCAAAAAAAATTTGTCCCCCTTCTGTTTCCGGCTTTTTGAACTTTTTTTCCCAAATTTTTTTTTTTTTCATTCAATTTTTTTTTGCCCTTTTAAAAAAAAAACCCCATTAATTTGCCTCAAAACCAACCAAAGAATAAAAAAATTTCCCCCATAAATTTTTTGGGCCCTTTCCTTTTTTACCCGAAAACCCAAAAACTTTATAGTTACAACATTTAATTTACCCTGGTCCAGGGCCTCTCACTAAGTGTTATAATTGCCTTAGCAATTTTGAAATTTAATTGTGGGGGGTTAAAAAAAGTCATCTTGAAATAAAGGGTTTAATTTGCTTTCATTTTTTACAAATGTACCTTTTAAAAAACCATGCTTTTCCCTTACCACAATATGTTTTGATAATTTTTTGGGGGCTTTTGATAACTGTATCAAAAAATTTTTAAAAATGTCACATATGTAGGACACTTTAAATGGTGCAGATTCCAGTTGCCCCACCGAAGGTCAAGGGGTTGGTTTTTGTCTTGCACAAAGGTTTTAATTGGGTGAAAAATTAAAAGAAAAATAAAAATTAAAAAACCCGGGGTAAAAAAATTCTATTTTTGTCAAACTTGTGCAAATTTCCTGCTGCCCCAAAAACCCAAAAATTTTGCTGCAAGATGATTTATCAGAAAAGGGGGGTCGTTAAGGGTTGTTTTTTTTGGGGTTTGGGGCCCCCAATTTAAAAAACCCTGTGCCCCAGTTTTCCCGGGCTTCCCGGCCGAGCCGTGGGCTTGGGAGCACCAACCACTGGCCCTTTAGCTGATGTGCCCTTTCCGTGGACCCCACCTGCAGGGTTCGGGCTTTTCGCGGTCAAGAGGGGCGCTCCCCGCCCCCGCGGGCCCGTGTCGGGGCCCGAGACTCCGACAAACCCGGGGGCCCCCCGGGTTTCCTTAAAAGCGGGTGAAGACCCCGCCGGGGGCCCCGTTGCGCCCTCAAAACCGGCAAACGTCGCGTTTAAGTGATGTATCGCGACGCTGCCCGTCCTCCGGGGGGCACAGCGCGTATAGGGATCCCCCCGGGAGGGTGCCGGAGGAGCGCGCGGTTTTAAGGGAAAAAAGAAAGGAAACGCGCTCCGCCCGGGGGGGTTTTTAAAAGGGGGGATTTTAAAGTTTTTATTTTTTAAAGCGTTTAAACCCGGGCCCCAGTGCCCCTTTTAATCCCGCCTGTGGCCCCCACCCCTTTTGTGGCCCCCAAAAATCCCCCCGCCTGTGGGCCCCCCCTTAACCCCTTTTCTGTGGCCCCCCTAACCCTTTCCCGTGGGCCCCCCCTTTTCCCTGCCTGTTTCCCCTAATTTAAAGCCGCCTGTGGGGGCCCCCCTTTTACTTTCCCTCGGCCCCCCCCATACTGCCCGTGGGCCCCCAGCCCCCCTATTAAATGCCTGCCTTTTGGCCTTATTTTAAAACCCTGCCTGTTGGCCCCCCTATCCCCGCCCTTTTTGGCCCCCTTTTCCCGCCTGTTTTTTTTCCCCCATTTAAAGCCTGCCCGTGGCCCCCATTTAAAGCCTGCCCGTGGCCCCCCTATGCCTGCCTGTGCCCCAAAATACCTGCCCCGTGGGCCCCCTTTTACTGCCTGTGGCCCCCATTTTTAAAATTAAAAAAGCCCCTTCCCCCCAATTTTTTTGCCTCAAATGCCCCCAAAATCCCTTTTTTGTGGCCCCCATTTTTCTGCCTTTTTTTTTTTTTTTGGCCCCATATACTGCCTCGTGGGCCCCAATATATGCCCTTTTGGGCCCCAAAATACCTTTCCCGTGGCCCCCCCATATACAGCCCCATGCCCCCATTTTTAACCCCGCCCCGTGCCCCTAAAAACTGCCTTTGGGCCCCCCCCCATTTACCGGGCCCGCCCCCAAAATTTACTTTCCTGTGCCCCCCCCTTTAATATACCCGCCCGTTGGGGCCCCCTTAAACCCGCCTGTGGCCCCATATACTGCTTCAAATGCCCCTAAATACCCTTTAAAAAAGGGGGTTTCTATAAAACCAAAAATTTAAAAGGGGTTGCTGGGGAAAAGTGAGGATTTTTAAGAATTTTTTGTGTTCCCCAAAACCTCAGGGACAAAGGGATTGGCCCGGGACAATCAGGAAAGAAAGGGGGTTTAAAAAAGGGTGGAGAAGAAAAGGGAAAGTGAACAACCCCCCCTGGGAAAAAAAACAGAAAAGAAAACCCCCCCGGTGGTCACTAAATGTAAAAAACAAGGGGAATCCCCTTAAAATTTCGCAGATTCTACATTTTCAACAGGGGGAACCCACCATTTTTTGGGGCAATGTATGGCGGAATTTTTTCCCGTCCCTTTAGCCTCTGTGGAAAACCCCGGTTTTCTTTCCCAAATTTTCTGGTTCCCCGTATGGGTTTGGGAAAAATGTAACAGGCCTGTGTTTCAGGGTGAATTTTTCACCCTGTGGGGGTCGCTTCGGTGGGGTCTGGCAGGGGTTTTTTTTTGACCCTTTAATTGGGAAATAGTTTTTGGGTTTTTTGGGTTTTTTTAGGGGGTTTTTTGGGAACAATCACCCCGTCCCTTTTTATTTGCTCCAAAGTTTTTGTTGGGATGTTTTTTTGGGGAAATGGTTTTTTGGGGTTTTGTCAAAAAGAAGGTGAGAAAATTCTGAAAAAGTAAATTAGTCATTTTGGGGATTTTTTAAATGTACATTTACTTTCGGAAAGGGGAAAGGGCGGGGTCTGTGGGGAATTTTCAAAAAAAAATTTGTGACAGGGGAACACCCAAGGGTTTTTTCTCTGTAAAAAAAAAATCCGCGGTTTTACAAAAGAGGCGGGAAAAAAATCGTGTGAAACCCCGCCCTAACCCCGAAAAACCCAAAGGGCCCCACCCGGGTGTTTTAGGACCCTAGGGAACGGGCCCCCGAAACATCAGAGAAGAAAGTTCCCTCCCGGGTGGTTTAAAGCAGTTTCATCTTTGCAGTTTTAAAAGTGTGTTACCTTTTGTTCTTTTAAAAGGGCCCGGCCAACAAAGTGCGTGAACTCTTTGAAAGCGTAAACAGTTGAGCTTTAACAACCCCCCAAAAAAAAAAGGGGCCGGGAATTTTGGGGGGCTTGAGTCCACCATATTTTCCAGCGAGTGGGTATGCTTTAAATACCCCCCCCCAAAAATTTCTTAGAAATATTTCAAACCTTTTTTTAAAAAAGAACTCTTTTCCTTTTTTCAATACTCCTTTTAAACAAAAAAGTTTTTTGGGGTTTTACAAAAAATAAAAAAAAATATGTAATTTTTGGGTGTTTTTAAAAATTTTTCCCTTTTCACGGGGAAAAAAGGGGAATAAAGTTTAAAGCCCGAAAACATACGGGGCTTTATCTTTGTACCCCCCTGCATCTATTTAAAATGAATTTTAAAAAAATTTGGTTTTTTCACTGAAGAATTCGCTGTTTCCAATGGAATTTTTTTTGCAATATTGCTATTTGGTTAAAGGGGGGGAGCCCCGGGAAACCCTTTCGGGGGAAGGGAGCCAATTTGGTTTCCCATCGAAAACATTTAAACAGGGGCGGGAAAACTTTTTAAAAAAGCGGGAGCTCGTTTAACTTTAAAAATTTTTCCTTTTTTTTCTATAAAAGGTTTGGTTTGGGGAGTTTTTTTGTTTTTTTAGAAAGGAAATTTTTAAGTGTAAAGAAAATTTCCCCTTTGCCCATTTGAAAAAACGTAGGACCCCTGGTGGTAATATAATTTTATTGCAAACAAAATCACACTAGCCTAAAAAATAAAGCAACTTTGTTAAGTATTTATAAAAAAAAATCCTACCATTTTATATCTACAGCTGTTGCGCAAATCTATGTGTCTCTATGGTAACAAATAAACCCTATGTAGTATGATCACACTACCTTCCATTTATCCCCTACTTCTGTGTATTATACATTCAGTAAATTAGGCCAGATTCACATCTACATTGGACATTCTGTTCAGAGTCTCTGTCACAGAGATAGAACCAGATTCATTTCACATCAGCTTTCTGCTTTACGTTTGGTTTATATCATAACATCAATCGTTTAAATGGAAACCATAATTTTTGACGGAATCTGTGAAAAAGTATCCAAATGAAACCTCTGACACAGATGTGAATTCAGTGTTACCAGCAAGTAGGAGATGGTTGGCAGTACAACTGCAGGATCAGACGAAACATATTTGTTTGTAGTCTGTAACCAAGGTCTACATAAATGCCTTACATAGAAAATCATGGGAAAATTTAAAATAAAGACTATTTACAAATTTGCTTTGTTTTGTATTTAAAATGCATTAAAGCAATAGAAAAAGTAATACCATTATATTATATAATTAAAATAAAAAAATAATTATAATATAAAAATCAAAAAGATTTGAAGTAACAGCAAATCAATTTCTACCCATAGTTTTGTAACAAACTTGTTAAAAGTTACATTCATGTAGGTTTTTATACCTGGTGAATATGATGCTGGTACTGTCATTTGAAAGCATGTACAGATGTATTCCTCATTATTTAGTGCCTTCAGATCAGCAAGCAGGATTTTCCACGGACGTCCATAAAATTACAAGTCACCAAAGTAATTGGCGCCCCAACTGTCTGTCTTCCAAAACACAGACCACAACCATAAAACAATTTTCTAAATGAGCTGTGTTATACTTCGTGGGCGAAAATGTTCTCTAATCTCCTAAAATCAGAGCGTTCACACAAACGAGGAAGAGATGAGCTCCCAGGTAGTTGCTGAGGCACCAACAAGAAAGTGAGATTTGTTTTTAGACATCAGGGACACGGGGGCAGAGGCCAACTTCATGGATTAGAAAAGAAAATTTACAACAAATAAACGCTGATGTTTCCAGCTATTATAATGCGACTCTATGAAGCTCCGATATGCATTAATAATAAAGATCATTGTAGCCTTCTAGGGAAAATTGTAGCATTCTTTTAATTAACTTAAATTTTTCATCAATTCTATTGAAAACGCTCTCATCCTTTCTCCTTTCATGTGGCTGTACATTTTGTGCCAGAGGCATAGACTGGTTTTATCTTCTGTATTCCGTGTTTCAAAATATTCCACATGACTGTGGTTTCAAAAATATCACAGCAACAGACTTGCAGCATGAAATGTAGAGGAGATATTGATTACCTTTCGTAAGTTGGTTTTCTAAAATTTATTTAATGTAAAATGGATTCAAAAAAAACACATTCACTGATTATAGCCGTGATGCATGCCTGACTAATCCTTCTTGTGTGAGAAAGGTAAAGCAAAAGACGCAGAAACAGCGTGACTTCACAGAGATGACCACAGGAGTTAAATGCTAATTTTATTTACAGGGACTTTTGATTTTTTGGAGTTGCGTGTGCACAAAGTGTACCCCAGTCTGTCTAGTTCTGTGTCTGTAGATATATAAATATATATACACACGTACACACACACACACACGGCGGGTCAAATAAGTATTGAACACATCACCACTTTTCTCTGTTTTGCAAGAATAAGGGTGTTAAAGTCTTGAGACAGCTCACTGGTTTTATCCGTCATGAGATGTGCATCTGACAACGCATTTTAATGCACCAAAGTTTAGTGCAAAACTGTCATACAAAGTTTGGCGCATAACACTTTTTGCGGCAATTTCAAGTGTTATGCAGCTTTTTACTGTGTAATGTTTGTCCTTTTTTGTCTGTACCTCTACCCTCTAAAATGTAAAGCCCTACAGAATATGTTGGTGCTATATAAAGATTATTATTATTATTATTATTATTATTATTATTTAGTGTGGCCACCATTGTTTTCAAGCATTGCCTTAACTCTCTTGGGCATGGAGTTCACTAGATCTTACTCTGGGGTGCACAAGAGTAAATTATTCTCAGTTCTGAGGGCCCAAGCTTCATTGAGGCAGAACATGAGCATGTACACTTGTATCATAATAATTGCTGTTATGTTTGAAGAGACTGGACATATTATTGAAAAAAATTTATTAGGTGTCACATTATCACCGATTTTAATTGTTTACTGTACAAACCATGAGACTCTACCCCAAGGTGTTGTGATGGTTGATTCATTAAAGGAGTTCAAGAGGACCCTGTATGCCTTTCTTGAATTGATTATACATAGTTGAATGCTACAGGTGTTTAGTGGATCCAGGGATTTATTCAGACTGCTATATTTGGAGTCAGGAAAAGGTCTCTAGCCTTAATGAGAGGCAACTGACTTCTGATTTATAGGGTTCTTTGCTTTCTTCTGGGAGCGGTTGGTGGACAACTCCTTTAACTTTCTACCTGGTATACATAACAATCCACCTCCATATTGTGGATTAATTAATTGAGTGGGCTATTAATCTTTTGCTGATAAATTTAATGTTGGCATGATTTGCTTACAAAAGCACCCTAATAGCAATAATTGTTACGTCAAATGACAAAGTTAGAATTGACTATCTACAGTATTTCCATATTCCCATAATTTTTATAACTTTGGTATCTGTTTTCTTTATTTCTGAATCCTTTCAGGATTGCTGTTCGTTTCCTCTGGGCAGATAAGCCTTTCTTTAGCTTGTATGGAAAAAACACTTCACAGAAAAAATGGGACAATAAATAAATATAAATCACAGAAGAATGGAGGCATGCTTACTGATTCCCAGGCAGTTCAGAAACCATTTCCCAATAGGACTCAGAGCAGGCACAAAGCCATAAAGGAGGGTTCATCAGGTGCAAAATACAAATAGGCAGACCCCTCACACGCCTTCTATGCATGACGGAGTGGCTACCTTCATATCACAGCTGCACAAAAATACAGTTTTTCATATAAGACATCAATCATACAGTTATGTACATTGCACTGTGCTGGTCTAACATCCTTTTGGTGACACCACTACTGAACGATTGGGCGGGCTGTCCAGCACCTTCTAAGTGCGCAACACCCAATTGACATCCCCCACCTCCCATAGTGGCAAAGAGAGTAGCTTAAATGCAAAATTAAAAGGACTGGGTTGAATGCAATACACAGAAAGGTTTATTTAGTTTAGCGAAAAGACGGCTTCAGGAGGACATAATAAATATGAATAAAAAGATTAAAGGTTAATATAGAGATCTCTCCCAAAATATTTATCCCCAGGACTGTACCCGAACAAAGGGGGAAACCCAAAAGCTGGGGAAAAAAAAGGGGAACTTTTCCCCGGGGGAACTTGCAGGGTAAACCCCCTAACAGAGTTAAAAAAGGGTTGGGATGCTAGTATAAAAGTTTAGTGATAGGATTTGGAAGTGTCTGGATACATTTTAGATATAATATAAAATTTAGTGCTGGATTCTGAAAAAGGATCATTGATCCCAGGGATTTTTTTCTGTTTTCAAAACTGGGGGGGAAGGAATTTTTTTTCACAAAAATGAGGACAATTAACTTCTACTTCATGGGGGGTTTTACCTTCCTCTGAATCAATACTGTAGCACAATGGGCTGAACTAGAAGGACAACTGTCTTTTTTGGCTTGCAAAACCATTAACTTTAACTAGGTATTATTAATATTTTACAAAAAAATGAAAAAACTTGAAGATGGTCAATGGGCCCCATGGTCCAGTGAGTCCCTACAATAACATTAAAAACACATCACAGAAAAAATGGTAATGTAGCCTCTCCCCTCATGCATAAAAGGGGAAATTTGAATGGGATCCCTATTGTTTTTTGTCCTGGGGAAAACCCCCCTTTATGGATAGTGGCTGCCCTACGGGGGATCTGCCCGGGGAACCCAAAAGAAAGCCTATTCTTCTGTGATTTTATGGAAAAAACCCTAAAATACAGAATTAACTAAAAGGTGAAAGGGTTTGAAAAAAACTTTATTTTTTATACCCTTTCCCAGTGTTTTTTTAAGTGATAAAGGGCTAAGGCTATCCCCAAATGAATGTTAAAGATCGTATCTGGGGCCCTTTTCGGTTTTTAAAAGCGCCGCAGATTCGTTCGTCTGTGCGGTCCCTTAGACGGCAATAGAAAAGAAGAGTTGCTGTCTACACAGCTCGTCTTTTCTCTGCCCGTCTTTCGGCAGTGGCGTATTATACAACATGTTGTATAATACGCCGGTGCTTCTCGTCTTCTTGACGTCTTCCCATACAATACTATTGTATGGGGGGCGTCGGGGAAAACGAGAAGCGGCCGCGGCTTTTGCACAAAGCGTGACAAAAGCCGCGGTCCTGCATCAGAGAGAGAACGGCCGCTTTTGGGGCCGTTTTTTCTCTGATGCAGTGTAGACATAGCCTAAGGATACATATGGCAGTGTTGTGGTTTTAATTTTTGGCATTCGACTTCAGTACTGCTTATAATTTAAGGAATCTGGTTTAGATTCATCTTGATGACCTCTAGTCATCTGTTAGCATTAGCACAGGCACAGGGTGAGAGACAGGCTGCTCTTTCAACACCCTCTTCATCTGCTGCTAAGATCTGTCAGCACATATTACCTTCTGTAAGCACAAGGAAGTCAACCCTGGGCAATCACAGCTGAGTATGGCTGAGGGAAACAGTTCTGCCCATCATTCCTAACCTGATCCAGGTGAGTTCTAAAAGATATGGACTCAGCTACATATGGCTAGAGCCATAAATACAGGCCACACACTTCTTTATCCTTCCACACAGTCATGCCTGGTGTACAGTGATTCTGCAAGAAGATCAGATTCAGCCTGCATAGTCTTCCCCTATATGGTCTGATGCGTTAATTTTGAAATATTGCTTTACACTTCAGCTGCATTTGATACACATAAAACATTCTGTAGGCTTAGTCTATTGGAAAAGGAAAAAGCATTTACCCTTAAAATTAGTGCCTTTATAATTCATGTATGAGCTTATATATGAATCTACTTTTTATAAATGAGAAAATTGTGGTGTATCTATTTGAGTAGAAAGGGTGCTTTCACATGGAGCGTTTTTTGGTGCATTTTTTAATGTAGTTTTGGATGTGTTTATGTGCAGAAATGTACAGCATTAATTGTTGTGCTGCACATAAACGCACCAAAAAACGCAGCTGCGTTTTTTGTGAATTTTTGGGTCAGTTTTTGGATGCGTTTTTTTGTGCGAAAAAAATTTAAATGTGTACATTTCTGCACAGAAAAAAAAAAACGCATCCAAAAATGCACCAAAAACTGCTCCATGTGAACGCACCCATAGCATTTAACAGTTATGGTAACAATGTTCAGAATACAATGGGGCATATTTACTATAGAGATTATGCTACAATTGATCTTAAATTGCATTTAAAAGTGGTGCATGTTAGCACAGACATATTTATTGCTTATTTTAGACTAGACCTGCACAATTTATCAGGAGATGGGGACTAAAAAACGTCTGAGAAGTAGAAAACTTAAATGGGATAGAGGGGGGAGAAGGCTTAGCTGAAATTAGGTGTGATTTCACAGAAAGAGGAGTGATATTTATAAAACAGTCTGTGTCAAAAATGCTGAACCACCATTCTGGTACAGAAATTTGATGCAAAGTAAGCAAACTAATAGTTGATGTTAAAAAGTTAGACAAGTTTAAAGATGTGATGAATTATCAAATGATAACCCAAATAATTAAGGAAAACTCAAAATTCAGTACAGAAAATTAGAATAATGTGAAAAAGGTCAACATTGTTTACTCATGGTGTCACAGCAAATGTTTCCAAACCTTTTAAAAAAATCCCTCCCCCTAGTTCAATTGGGAACAATTGTGGGGAAGACTTCGCTTGCAGTTTTAAGAAAATGTGATTGATCCCCCCCACAAGAGGTAAACCCCAAATGGTAATTTTCTAGAGAAGCTGACTGTTCAGAATGTTGTATCACGCATATTAATGGGAAGTTGTTTGGAAGGAAACGCTGTGGTAGAAAAAGGTGCTCACAAAAGACAAACCACCCAGTAAAGATAATCACAGGCTGGGCAACCTCCTGATACTCCACATCAGCAATTCCAAACAACTAAATTCAATAACACACAAAAGCTGATATCGCTTCACAAGATAAAACTTAACCTTTTATTCTAAATAGATAATAATTTTTAAAGGTCAGACCTTTCAACCCTAAAACACCTACCCAAAACCTATATACAGCCACCTCCCAACAGGTAAGCGCCCCCTTTGGACGCCCCAAAAGGAACCCATCTTTTGGGAAATATTACCCCTATCTTAAGTACCAAAAGGATCAGTAAAATAATGTTTAACAAAACCCAAAAATTTGAAATCCAAGAGATGGAACAAAGATAGTAAATTAGTGAACTAAGCCCACAGTAAAATACCTAAAGCCAAAGCCGACGCGTTTCCCCCTTGTGTCAGGTTCTCGGGTACTACTTACAATATACAAAGCGTATTTTAAAATTGAGACTTACAAATGATGTATTCCCCAACAAAGATCCCCTAAATAACATTGATATGCTCACTAATAATAACATAGATATAGTAACATTGGTGGAGGTATATTCCCAGTCAACAGGCTAACATATCTGGATTGAGTCAAACCAAGCAATATACCTTGTTTTCCAACAATTTCAGTGGATAAATAGCATCCCTTTGTAAAGTAGTTTATAATTGCGTGTCTATGAGCTAACTCGTCATATCAAAGTATTTCCATCAGGGTCTGAAGTTCCCCCAGTTTCTGAGGTAGGGAAGACTGCTGATATCCACCCTACTCACCTTATAACCAGTCTTCCCCAAAATTCACTCCAATTAGGGTTTAATAAGTCTGACCAATTAATATTTTATCTATTTAGAATTAAAGGTTAAGTTTTATCTTGTCAAGCGATTTCAGTTTTTGTGTGTTATTGTAGAAAAAGATGCATAAGAAACAGGGATGACTGCAGCCTTCAAAGGATTCTCAAGAAAAGGCCATTTAGGAATTTGGAAGAGATTGACAAGGAGTGGACTACGGCTGGACTCAGTACTTCAAGAGTCATCGCACACATATGTATCCAGGACATGGGATGCATTCCTTATGTTGAGCCACTCATGACCCAGAGACCAGGGTTAAGGAGATAAAGGACTGTACTGATGCTCAGCACTCCAAAGTCTGTGTTTTTGGATGAAATGTAAATTTTTCATTTTATTTGGGAATCAAGGTCCCAGAGTCTGGAGGAGGATTTGAGAGATCACAATCCATGTTGCTTGAGGTCCAGTGTGAAGTTTCCACAGTCAGTGATGGTTTGGGGAGCCATAACATCTACTGGTCTTGGTTCACGGTCTCATATCAAGTTCAAGGTTAGCTCACTCATCTAATAGGAAAAATGAAAGCACTTCATGCTCCCCTCTGCTGGCAAGCTTTATGGAGATGCTGATTTAAATTTCTAGCAGGACTTGACACCTGCCCACACTGCCAAAAGTAAAAATATCTGGTTTAATAACCATGGTATCACCGTGCTTGATTAGCCAGCAAACTTGCCTGACCTAAACCTCATATAGAATCTATGGGGTATTGTCAAGAGAAAGATGAGAGACATCAGAGCAAACAATGTTGACAAATTTAAGGTAACCTGGGCTTCAATAACACCTCAGAAGTACCACAGGCTGATCATCTTCATGCCATGCCGCATTGATGCAGTAATTCATGCAAAAGGAGCCCTGACAAAGTATTGAGCATATACAGTACAGACCTTTCAGTAGGCCAGCATTTCAATTGGTTTTATACACTATTCTAATTTTGTGATATCCTGAATTTGGGTTTTCAATTTCTGTAAGCCATAATTGTACAGAACTTGAAAAAAGGATGAATATTCATCCAGCACTACAAATTTTCTTTACATTTTCAATAAACGCACTTAATTGAAAAACTCATGTTAAAAACATGATTAAAAACAAGTGAAGTCACAAAACATGACCTCTACGCTACGCGGGTCGAGCCTGGGGAATGAACAGCTCTAAATCGTGACTAGATCTGATTAAGAGCTGTTCTTGGTTTTACCATGAATTTTTCAATAAAGTGCATTTTTTTCTAAAGAGAATTTGGAGTGCTTGAGGAATATTCATCCTTTTTTCAAGTTCTGTGCAATCCATCTTCAGCCGGATGGTCTGTATGCCTTCCGAGCACCGATATTGGGCATAGTTCCTGCAACTATTCAAGGTTTGATGACAGACATATATGGTGAGCTGATGGAATTGTATGTTTTTTCATTAGTCATAATTGTCCACATTAAAATAAATAAATGCTTAAAGTATATCACTCTGTGTGTAATGAATCTATTCAATACAAGGTTTTCTCTATTACATTTGAATTACAAGGGGATAAATTAAACCCTTTTTTTTTTTATTTTTTGAAAATGCATGTTTTTAATTCCTAGTCTATCTCCTATACTGTTTATCTTTTAGACAGGAACAGTAAATGTGCCTCTTAATGTTTTTAGTTTTTTATTTTGCGCTGAAGGCTCTTTCCCAAATTTTTTTTAAATGGTTTTATCTAAATATTAAAAATTTATTTACTTTTTTACCCGACAGGTCTTGCTAATGCTTTAAACAGGGGAGGAAAAAATTTTGTCATGTATCTGACCATACAGTGGATAGGACAATCTGATGCAATGTCACAGCTGCCAGTGCTAAAATGGGGATGCTTCCATTGAGGCTCCCATAATGAACTCAATGGAGCTGTCCAAAGTTTCCCCGGGTGTAGAAGTGGTTCCCACGGCCACCGCCCAAAGGGGTGGGGTAAAACCAACCCCCAAAAGGGGAAAAAAATCTAAGTAGGGGCCCGGTTTTTACCAAAAGCCCCCCGAAAAAACGGGGTGGATTCTGCGGCGGGAAATCTTTTTAAGGGCGTCCCCCTGCGTGACTTGCTTGGGTGGGGAGCCGAGGGGTTTTGCCGGTTTCAGAATTTTGTCAGGCAGGCCCCGTTTGTCGGGGACAGGAGAAGGGCAGGGGAGGCCCGGCAAAGGTTCGTGGTCGTGGAAAAGGTCAAAATCAGGGGAGGGCGGCAAAAAAAAGCCCCTTGGGGCAAGGGAAAGGAAGCTAAAAGGTTTCGGTACACGGTAAATAGGAAAAAAGGCTTTGAACGCTTTCTCTAAAGGCAAAACAAAGGCACTAAAGATCCGGAAAAGGGGCCCCCGGGAAGGGGCAGGCTTTTAAATAAGGGCAGGGGCCCGGAATAGCCCAAATTTCCGGTTTCACTGGGCCCTTTTTAAAACTCATTGTGGCCGGGGCGCGCGCGGGCCCTTTGATGTTCCCCGGGGGCGCGGCCCCCGCCGGGAGGGGTGGGGACCGCAACAGGAGCGGGGGGGTAAAATTTGGAAGGGGAAACCGGGCCGGCCGGCCCCTGAGCGCGCCCACCCCCCGTCTTTCGGGCGAAAAGGTGCCCCCTGTTCGGTGACCAGGGTGGCCCCCGACCGGGGGGGGGGTCGCGGGACCACCCGTGAAAAGTTAAACCCCCCCCTTCGGCCTTCCCCCCCCTTTGGGCCCGGGGGAAATTGAATTAAAATCCCGATCCAAAAAATTGTTTTTTTGGCTCCCGGGGCCCGTCTTGGGCCCGAAAACCCCCTTTCCCGTCAATGAGAAAAAATCGGTTCCCTTCCCGACCGTCTTCATATCAAAGAATCTCCCTTTTTTTAAAGAAAATCGGTGGTGTCGGCAATTTTGGAGTGGGAGGAAAAGTTAACCCCAGAGAAGCGATTAAGGACGGCTGGTTTTAGCAAGGAGACTGGAAAGGGGTTCGGGGGGCCCCCAAAGGTGGGGGGAAGGCGGAAGCTTGTAAGGGTATGGGGAATTTCGCCCTTTGGAACCTCGAATGGACCCAAAGGAAAAAGGGGAAAACCCAGCTTATAGCTGGGAACCCTTTAAAAAGTATTTAAATTTTGCCGCCCCCCACCCTTGTCCCCCTGGGAAAAAGTTGGGGAGGTCTTCGGTTTTTGCGGATTGGGGCCCTTTTGGGGCCGGGCGGAGACCTGGGTAGCGAAAAGGGGGGAGTTTTGTTTCCGAAGCGTCAGGTCCTGGACACTTTTTCCCCCAGCAGGAACCCCGAGGGCACAGAAAAGGGGGGGGGTTTGGGGGGGATGTCGCCCCTAGCAAAAAAAGAACCGGAAAACCGCCCCCAGAAAATTCCCGGGCCAAGAGTTTTTTGAGAACTTCGGCCCAGGGCAAACGCTGGACCAATCATTTTGGGCGGGGAGGAAAAAAAAAAAAAAAAAAAAAAACAAAAAAAAAAAAATCTGGGGAGGTAGAACCTAGGGGCTGGTTTTAATTTTCTTTTACCTGCCCCAAATTGGGCTTTAGGGTGGTAGGCCAAGAAAAGTCCGTTTCATTTTAGTTGGTTTACGAGGGAGCGCCGAATCCCGGGGACAAATTGCACGCCACGGTTCCCCCCCACCTTTGGGGCCGAGGGAAACCCCTTGCAGCCCAAAAAAATAGAAGAAAAATAAGACTGGCCAGGCGGGGTGAGGGTAGGCCCGGCAGAGGAATAAAAATTTGGGAAAATTTTGAAAAATCGGTCAGTAAAAACCCCCCAGATCACGGTGTTTGCCAGGGGGAAAGGAAGGGGGATCGTGATAAAAACCTGGCCACTGGGTTTCCCGGGGGCAAAATGGGGATAGGTTTGAGGCGGAGCAGCCTGCCGGGTTTGAGGACGAGGGAGAAAATTGTTGGGGGACAGGAAAGGACCCCCAAATTCACGAACATTTTGGGGTAGGCTCGGCCAAAAAGTAGAATCGGGAGATGAGAGGGCAAAGGGCCTCTGTTTTTCCCCCTGGGTTTCCCGCCCTACGGGAGCAATGACCCTTTACAATATCTTCTTCCCAAGAGGGTGGGGGACGTATGTTTTTGCCGGGAAAGGGAAAGCTTTTTAGATCTACTGGTGCGGCCGAGATGAGCCCTTTTTTTTGGGGGGGATAATTTGCCGTGGAGTGGACTATCCCCAGTACATCCCAAGCACGGGAAGGGGGTCGGGGCCCTTTTACATTTCGTTTAAAGTTTGGGGGAAAATTTAATGAGAAAAAAATTTAAAAAGGGGAGAAAAAGAGAGACCAACGGGGCCCGGGGGTGGATTTAAGCGGGTTGGGGAAGGGTTTGGGGAATTTCAGAGATTTTTTTGGTCGGTTTTTTTGTTTCAGGGGTGAAAAGAAAACCCCTCCCAAAAGATACGCCAATTTCCCGGCCGGTTGTGGCCGCAATTCCCGGTCGCCGATTTGAGTTGTTTTTTTCAGCCCAGGAAAAACTTTTAGAAAAGAACCCCCAAGTGAGGGGGTTTTTCCCCTTTTTGGGCCCTTTTGGGAGGTTTGGCCCGCCCCCAACCCAGGGGGGTCGACCTCGTGAAAAAATTTTTTTTGGGGTTAAGTTTGGGGGGGGAGCACTGGGGCAGAGGCGAAGGCAATTTTTTAACTTAGGAAGGCTTCCCCCTGCCGCTGGTGGCCAGTGTTTGGATTTTTTAGTTTTCTTTGGGTTTTAAAACCAAATATGGGGAAAACCCCCCGAGGAAAAAATTTTGGTTTTTTTAATTGCCTGTAATGTTGGTGAAAACCCCCCAAAGGAAATTTTGGGATGGTCGGAGACCACGGGGGGGGGCGGCCCCTTTTAGGACGGCAGACAAATTGCGGGGTCCAAAATTTTAGGCCCTTGTCAGAAAAGAAAGTAGCCGAGGAAATGGTAGGTTGTGATGAAACTGGCAAATTCCCCAAATTTGGCATTAAAAAGGCCGGGTTTGGCCCTAAAACGTTTGGGAATGGCGCAGTGAACCTGATGGGGTTCAAGGGCGGGGGGAGAAAACGAAGTCGTCAAGATACCCCAAAAACCCCGGGATGTGTACAGGGGGTCCCGGGGAAAAATTTTCATTGACGAATTTTTTGGGAAAACAGCCGGGGGGATTGCAGAGCCCGAAAAGGGGATGACCAAAGGGACTCGAAAATGCCCCCTGGGGGGTGTTGAAGGCGGTTTTCCATTCGTCGCCCTCACGTATCCCTAGAGATTATAAGCCCCTGCGGTCCGTTTAGTAAAGATTTCCCCTTGGCAAAAAAGGGGGGGGGGGAAAAAAAAAGGGGGGAAAAAGGTTCCGTGGATCAAAGGGCAAAAAAAGGGGGTAGGCGGAAGGGGGCGGTTTTTTCCGTAAACTTGGGGGGGGGGCGGGGGGGGGGCCCCGATTTGTCCCATTTCAAGGACGCAGACTACCCCGCCTTCTTAGCCACGAAGAAGGAAACCCCGGGCCCCTGGGGGGAGGAGGGCTTGGGATAAAACCCCCCCTTTGGGGAATTTCCTTGAAAATATGAAGGAAAAGCCCAAGGTCCAGGTACCCACAAAGGGGGGGAAAAATGCCCCGTGGAGGGAATTACCGGGGAGTATCAACAGGACAGTCGTATGGGGATGGGGCCCGGGAACGTTTTCAGCCCTTTCTTCTCGGGAGAAGAAAGTTTTGCCCAAAAGGGTTGGTTTTTGGTGCAGGAAAGGCCCCTCAGAGGTTAGAAAGACCCCGAAGAGGCGGTAAGCACCCCGGGGGGGTTTCCAAAAACAGCCGGGGGGACTGACACTCCGAAACCCCCAAAATTAGGACTTCGCCGACTGCCAATTTGAGCCGGGAGGTTTGGGATTGCCCGCCCCGGGGGAACCCCGGGGGAAAGGACGAGGAGAACCGGGGTTGTACATAGAAGCAAGCTCTCCCTTATGCAGCACCCCCACTTGAAGGACCAGGGTTTTCAGTTTTGGGGAAATTGGGAAATTTGGGTCCTTTTAGAAAACCCCTTTCCCCTGCCCAGGGGGATGGTTTGGGGCTTCCCGGCGGATCACAGGGAAATTTTTGTGGGGTACCAAAGGGGAGGGGTCCAAAAACCTTTGGGGGAGAGCCAAAAGTCCCGGAAACAAATAGCCTGAAAATTTGGGGTCCAGGCCCAAATGCCAAAAGATCACGGGCTTTTTTTAGGCGAGGAAGGGTTTTCTTCCCCCAAACCTAGGGGACGCCTCTCCTACGTACCTAGGTGCGCCCGTTTCCCCGGGGTGAGGGGCGCATTGGGCCCGGATCTGCCCGGAAATGGTCCCGCCTGCCCCAGTAAAAAGACAAAGATTTTCCTAAGTTCCCTTTTGTTTTTTGCCCCAAATTGTTGACAGGTGGGCCCCCGGGCCCACCTCCAAGGCCTCTTTTGGCGGCAGGTTTGGGGTGGGCAATTTGGGGGGGCCCTTTGGAAAAACCCGGGGCCAGACGAGGAAGACGACCCGGGGGTTTTTTTTTGCTCCCCCGGTTTTCCCGCCGGGGGTTCTCCCCCGGGGTTCCCAGAAAAGGATGTCAATTTCCCAGTGGCAAGGGAGATAAGGTCACTCAAGGGAAAGGGCGGGGGGATCCCGGGCGGATAGGGGAAAATTTCCCTTTATTTCGGTGGAGGGCCCTTTCTTGAAGGTGGCAGTCAACGGGGTTTCCTTCCACGATAAAATCGGGGGCCAAAGTGCGGGAAGGAAAACGGCATAATCGCCTTTCAGATGAGGGCCCCTTGGGGGAGATTTTGCAAAAGGCCCTTCCCCGGAAAACGGAAAGGCCCCGGGATGGCTCCCCGAAAACGCTCCCGAACTCGGTGAGGAATGAAGCCCGGTTTTTTGCTGTGACTGGATCGTCCTGTCCCGAGGGGGGTAGCCCAGGCCAGGGCTTTCCCCGGGGGGAAGGCTTTTGCCGTAAAGCCACCATTTGGAAACCCTTCGGTAGGAAATTGGTTGCCAAATTTAATCAATGTGCAGGGGGGGGCATTGGGGGGATAAAGCACTAGGGCAGGCCCCCTTGGAAAGGTTTCCCAATTTGAACCTTGGGTTCCCAAAAGGGGGAAACAGAAAAGGGGGGGGAAGCCCGTTTTTTTTTTTGGGCCAAAGGGGGGGGTTTGGAAAAGGCCCCCCGGAAAACCCAAGGGGACAAGGGTTTTGGGGGGGCCCAAAAAAGGGGGAGGGGGGGGGTTTTTGTTTTTTTTTTTTTGGTTTTAGGGGGGGGCCAGGAGCTGCTGCATCATGGCGGAGAGAGGGCCCCCGGGGGGCCCGGGCTTGCTGAGGGGGCTTTGTGATGTGAAGGGAAAAATGGGGTGGGTCAAACGTCAGATGGAAAAGGCACTCCTTGGCGGGATTTCCAAAGGGCCCGGGTCCCTTTCCGTACGTTTCCCGGGGGTGTGAAGTGGATCCACTGGACCACCGCAAGCGAGGTGTTTAAACCCCGCCGGGAAAGGGAAACTAAGTAGGTCCCGGTTTTCCAACCCGAGCCCGCCGGGAAAAGGGGGGATGGCTTGTGCGGCGGGAGGGTTTCCAGGGCGTCCCCCCTGAGTGACCCTTTCTTGCGGTGGCAGACCCCAGGTATTGCATGGTGAAAAATCGCAGGCAGGCTTTGTTTTTTTCGGGGGCAGGGAGAAGGGGCAGGGCAGGCCCGGGCCCCGGTTTGTGGTCGGGTTTGGAAAAGGTCAAGGCAGGGGAAAGGGGCAAGAAAACGTGGTTTAAGGAAGGAAAAATAAAGGTGGTACACGGTAAATCAAAGGGAAAAAGGTTAGAACGCCCTTTTTCTAAAGGAAAAATTGGCACTAAAGATCCGGGAAAGGCCCCCCGGAAAAGGGGGAGGCCCCTTTTTTAAGGGCAGTGCCGGCAATAGCCCAAATTTCCGGGGGTACCTGGGCCCTTTTAAATCTCATTTGTGGGCCCGGGGCGCGCGCCCTTTTTTGTTCCCGGGAAAGGCGCGCGGGAGGCTGAACCGCAAAGGAGCCCCCCGGCCCCGGGGAAGTAGGAGAAAGGCCCGGGCCCGGCCCGGGGGAGGCGCCCCCCCGTCATGCGGGCGGGGGGGTGCCGCCGTACGGTGGGCCAAGGGGGTGCCGCGATCCGGGGCGGGGGGTTTGCGGGAACCCCCCGTTTACAGTAAACACTGTGGTTTTTAAAATGCTTGTCCCGCCCCAGCCCTTTTTTTACTTTTTCGTGTTGATTTTTTGTGATTTATTTGGGTCTTTTTGGGATTTGAAAAATGCTAGAAAATAGCAAAAAAAAAAATAAAATAAAACAGTTGCCAAACCCGGGTAAATACAATAGAAATTTAGGAGCCATTTATGTAATAAAGGGAGCCAGATAAACATCTGAATTATGCTCAAAATGTGTCTTATATTTGGTTTGTTAAGAGGCAGACTTTTTTCTGCAGGGTTTGATTTTTGGGAAGAACCATATAATGGGCCATGCCCATTAAAAATGGCCTTCTTTCATGTCTCTGTCTACAAGATCCACCAGTTATAATTCATCAAATTCATTAGTTTAGGAAAATTTTTCCCTGTAGGGCAAATAGAAAAATAAGAAGTTACTTTTAAGTTTAAAAAGTGGGCCTTCCCTTTTCTACTGGGTTTTTTGCGTTTTTTTGACATGTTGCTGATATGGTGTGTCTGCCTTTGGATTTGTTTACGCATCAATATCATACTATGACAATAGTGTTTAGGTCAAAACATAGTTTGTTTAAAACCCCAAAAAAAAAATTGTCCATCCGCTCAGGGTATTTTCCCTACATAGGTTTTCTTTTTTTTTTTTTTTTAAATTTTTTTTTTTGAAAAAGAGAAATAGTAGGGGGCTTCTCAATTTTTAGGGCCGAACCATACCCCAAACATTTTATTCCCCGTTGAGTAAATTTTTTAGTTTGACCGCCATTTTTTAAATTTCCAAATTTTAAATGGGGTTTTTGCACTTCTGGGGCAATCCCAACACCGTTTTTGCATTTTGGGGGGAAAAATCAAGGTTTTCCCGAGCACAGAAAAAGGGGTCAAAAAAGGGCATCGCTGAAGGGTAGGGGGTCTCATTTGGGTGCTAAAATTTTCATGCCATTTTATTTATATTTCACCCGTATTGCTTTTTGAAAAACATTTTAGCTACTCTCTGTTGTTTACAGTTGCTTTTAAAGTTAGTTACTTTGCATTTTCCTTTTCCATAAAAACATCAAAAGTTTGGGAGTTTGGTATTTCTGGCTGCATCTTTCCACACCCAAAAAGCCCTTTTTTTTGGGAAATTTACTGGCCCCCACATAATGCCCAAATCTCAAAATTTAAAATAACACACTAGGGGTTGCAGGAAATAGGGGTCACCTTTATTGCAGTTTTACCTGGGGCACTCCCTTTTTATTCGCTTTCTTCCTTTTTGCTGTGATTTCAGTCCCAGTCGCAGGGGCCCCATAAAAGCAGAGAAAAAAAGGTAATCCCGCCCTGGAAATTTTGAAGCTTTC
>JAODAL010010014.1:0-107436 GCA_025379985.1 Phyllomedusa bahiana
GATAAAACATAGCGCCCCCCATTAGTAGGAAGAAGCTCCCCCCAAAGAAGAGTGAAGATACTGCCCCCCATAGTAGTGATACATAGCCCCCCCATTAGTAGTGAAACATACTGCCCCCAAAGTATTATTTTTATTAATTTTTTTTAAAAAAGCGCCATTGTTTCCCAGGGCGCGTCATTCGAGGGGTTTACATACATACAAAAGTCAAACGAGTACAGTGAAAACGGATAAAAAAATTTGGCACGACAGAGGGAGAGGGGAAACCCTACCCCAGGGCTTTCAATCAACAAGGGGGGAAAGAGACAGGGGGTTGAGGGGCAACAGTCTGTGGAGGAAGTATGACAAGTTTAGTAAGGGTTATGGGCAAGACTGAAGAAATGGGTTTTCGGGTTTTGCTTTTGAAGCTGGGAAAGGGGAGGAGAGCGAGTGTTGGGGCAGGATTTCCAGAGTGGTGGGTGAAGCACGGAGAAGCTTGGAGAGGGTTTGTGGGAGGATGAAAAGGGGGAGAGGCAGGGGAGAAGGCCCCTTGGGGACGGAGAGTGCGGGGGGAGTATTTGGAAATTAGGGCAAGAGAATGGGGGGGAGGGGTCAGGAAGCCTTGTAGTCAGGGTTTAAGCAGCTTGAAATAATTCGCTGGCAATGGAAGCCAGTGAAGGGATTGGCAAGGGGAGCGGCAGGGGAGTAGCGAGGAAGAGGTGGATAAGAGGGGCAGCAGATTAAGGAGGTTTTGGAGGGGGCGAGGGGCTAGCTGGGACCACGGAAGGAAGTTGCAGTAGCTGGGGCGGAGAGACAAGGGCAGGACCAGCATTTTTGTAGTGTCATCCCGGGGAAATGAGCAGATCAAGATTTTTTTTCAGGGAGGCGGCAGCAGGGGTGAGCAGGGCGTTGCGGGGTCCAAAACACCGGGGGGCTCGAGCCCTTTTTGTGTTTTCTGGGTAGGGCTGGGTTCCACGACATTTTCAGCCTCATTTGAACTGCGGATGTTTTTTTTACAAAAAAAAACCTTGTGTTCCTGCACTAATTTTCTGCACATTCCACACAGATCCCTCCACTCCTCAGCATCACTTACAGAAAAAAAACCCCAAATGAAAAAATTTTACTTTTTCAAAACTTCTCCCCTTCATATGACAAACCCCTAAACATCACCAAAACAACACCGAACATGGACAAATCTACCAACAAGTTTTGTTACTAAAACGCTCCTAAAAAACCCAAAGCCCCAAACTATTACTATTTAAAGGCTCAAAAATCCTGCCAGACCCTGCCCAAACGCGACCCCCACATGACCAAACCACTGCCACGGGCCCTAGAGACATAAATTACCCCCATAAGTGACCAAATGGTAAACTTTTTTGTATGAGACTCTGCAGACATATAAGTGATTACACTGCATTTACATTTGGTGACTCACCGGAGACTCTTTTCTGACACGTCGTTCCTTTCCCTTTTCTTCTCCACCCGGTTCACCCCTTTTATGCGATTGCCCCCCGGCCAAACTTTGTCCTGAGGTTTTGGGAAAATATCTTAGAACCTCACATTTCCCGCAACTCCTTAATTATAGGGATACAGTCCCCCTTTAGTTAGGTATATGGGGGGCTGAAGCAGTATATGGGGCCACAGGGGTATATAAGGGGGGGACAGGCAGTATACAGGGGCAAGGCAGGTAATAGGGGGACTGGCATAAAGGGGCACTGGCAGGATATAGGGGCCCCAGGCGTATAGGGGCCACAGGCGTATTGGGGGCCACAGGCAGTAAAAAGGGGCACAAGGAGGTATAAAGGGGACAGCAGGCTATGGGGGCCACAGGCGGCGTATGGGGCCAAACAGGCATATGGGGGCCCAGGCAGGGGGTATGGGGGCCACAGGCAGGGATTATAGGGGCCAAGGCAGGCATTAAAAGGGGGGACAGGCGGCATTTTAAAGGGGGACAGGCAACATTTTAAGGGGCCACAGGGAGGGGGTATTGGGGGGCCCCAGGCAGGGATTTTAGGGCACAGACGGATAAAGGGGCCACGGGGATTATGGGGGGACAGGCACATTAAAGGGGACAGGGAGGATAGGGGGCCACGGGGATATATGGGGCCACACGTAAAATGGGGCCCAGGCAGGCATTTAAAAGGGGGCCCCAGGCAGGGATAGGGGGGCCACAGCAGGGTAAAGGGGGGGACAGGCACATTAATAGGGGCACAGAAGGGGTATGGGGGGCCCCGAGATTAAATGGGGGCCACAGGCAGAATGGGGGCCACAGGCAGGCAATTTTTAGGGCACAGGCAGCCATTTAGGGGGACAGGGAGGGGTAGGGGGGGGACAGACAGGGAGGGGGCCACAGGCCAGGCATTATAAGGGGCACAGGGAAACATTTTAAGGGCCACAGGCAGGGATTGGGGGGGACAGCAGGGATATTTTGGGGGGCCCAGGGGAGGCATTAAGGGCACAACAGGGGTATGGGGGCCACACATATAGGGGGCCACAGGCAGGCTTATAAGGGCACAGGCAGGGATATGGGGCCACGGGGGAGATATGGGGCCCCCAGAGAATGGGGGCCCAAAACAGGCATTAAGGGGCACAGGCAGGGGTATGGGGGCCCAACGACATGGAAAGGGGGCCACAGGCAGCCCTTTATGGGGCACAGGCAGCCATTATAGGGGCACGGCCCGCCATTTTTTTGGGCACAGGCAGGGATATGGGGGGGACAGGCAGGGATATGGGGGGCCCCAGGGAGGGGGGAGGGGGGCCCCAGGCAGGCAATATAGGGCCACAGGCATAAAAAGGGGGCACGAGGCAGGTAAACCTTTTAAAAAAAAACAACTAATACTCACCTTAATCCCCCGGGGGAGTTTCCTGTCCCTTTTAGCCCGCGTCCTCCCAGCTCCTCGGGCGCACGGCCTATACGCGCTTGCGCCCGAGGACAGGGAGCGCCGAGACACAATCATCGCACGCGCCGGGGCTGAGGCCACGGGGGGGCGGGGGTCCCAGCCGTGGACTCGCGGCGGCCCCGCTGGTGGGCCTCGGGTCCGACAGGTCTGCGGGGGAGGGGCGCTCGGGCCCCGCTCCCAAAGCCCCGGGGGGGTGGTTTCTCCATCGGACGCCATTTCATTTTAAAAAGGGGCCCTCGGGGCTCCAGGCCCCCGCGCGACCTGGGGCCCGGGAGACCGGGCACAGGCTTTTTATTTGGGGCCCGAGCCCCCAATAAAAAAGCCTACGCCCCCGGGGGAGGTTTATTCGGTTTTAAAGATAAAGCAACTAGGGTTACCCCAAACAGCGGACTTGGGGACCGGTGAAAGTTAACCTTTTCTGTAATAGAGAGATCAGGGGCAGGGTTTGAGTTGGGGGGGAAAAAGATGATTCTGTTTTCTCCACATTTAGTTTTAGGGAAATGAAAAGAAGGGGGAAATGGACGATAGACATCGGGATCCGGGAGAGTAGAGAAGTACATCTGGCCAGAGATGTTAAATTGGGACTCAGCATACAGGTGGTAAGAAAGCCATGTGAGGCTATGACTGACCCAGGGCCCAAAGGGGGTTTGATAGAAAGAGTATGGGGCCCCGGGCGACCCTTGGGGACACCAACAGAGAGTGGCCGGGGGGAGGAGGTGGAGCAAGAATGAGAGATGCTGAAAGTCAGTTCAGTGAGGTACGAGGAGATCCAGGAAAGAGCCAAGTCTGTGATGCCGAGGGAGGAGAGGATTTGTAGCAGGAGGGAATGGTCGACAGTGTCAAAGGCAGAGGACAGGTCCAAGAGAAGGAGCACAGAGTAGTGGCATGAGGCTTTAGCAGTTACTAGATCATTATTTGACTTTGGTTAGGTCAGTTTCGGTAGAGTTGTGGGGTCGAAAACCAGATTGTAGTGGGTCAAGAAGAGAGTTGGAGGAGAGGTGGGAGGACAACTGAAGATAGACATAGCTGCCCCCCCAGTAGTAGTGATACATAGGTGCCCCCCCAGTAGTGATACATACGTAGCTGCCCCCAATAGGCAGCCAGGGCAATAAAAAAAAAAAAGTAATAAGAAGTCACTCACCTTTCCCGGAAGAAAGAAAAAACGTTTTCTTTTGAGTAGCATAGCAGGATATTTTTTTCTGATGTTACCGTACCTTACCGTCATTCCCCATCAACAACCGTGGAAAAATTAGCGTTAAAGGGGTTGGCTCACTACATTGATTCGTCCTGTTTTCTTGGTTTCATTTTGAATTCAGGGGTGTGTTTTCCACTAGGCTGCAGTAGGTCTGTAGCTATAGCGACCTGAGGAGCTGATGCAGCCCATACAGAGGGGATATCTAGAAATAGGTAGGACTCTGTTAATGGACATATATTGCAAAGTGACTTATTTTTGCAAGATCTTTAACATAAAAAGCAATCCTTGTAGTGAGACAACCCCTTTAATGTTGACTCAATAGCTACATCCATGGCGCTCACATGCAACTGCCGAATAGTGCTTACTTGTTGTGACCCACAGCTTTCGCAGCCCTTGCACTTTACGTCACTGTTGTCCTGGACATTATGGGTGAGGAATGCAAATAGCTTCTTCACCTCCGGCACCAGTCACGTTCATCATAGCATGTACACCTGATAAAGGTTCAGGTGACCCGAAACGTTGTGTATGACTATAATACTTCTCAAGGGGAAAAATCTCTCCTTGAGGAGAGGAACCAATAATTTGGTCGGTGTGAGGGTTTACTTGCCATTCAGACTTCACTGACTGTTTTGCATAAAGCAAAGGCTTATGGGAAAAGAGCTGAGGAGCTCCACAGCGCCCTCTATTGGATGTAGTTATCCTAAGTTCACATGTAGCTCATAGAAGCCTAGCAATGTGAAAGGGATTTTAGCCAAACCAGTTAAGTTCAACTACAGACAGCTGTTTCAGGGTATTTGCCCCTCGTCTACACCGGTCACCATAGAGGACACTCTAAGCAGAGAAATACTATGATTCTACTAAGATTCTTATAATTTGTGATACCATCATATCAGAGACCCATGCCAAGTCAGGGTTACCACTATAATCTACGTTCCTACGAGGGCCATCATTGGAATTTTGCATTCTGTTCCCATAACATGGACAAGACTCAGAAGAAACCAGACCCCTTTTATCTTGAGAATACAGCAGACAAATACCCAAGTCAAGACATAGTACCAGACGGCTACCACTGGGAAACCTCCATCAGAACGGACTTTCTCTTATCCTCTCCTACCATTTTTGCAAATCCCGTATATTGAGGCTAAACTGTGAATAAAGCTCTTCTTCAGATTAGCTCTATTTAGTATGCTGTGGATACTTTCTAAGTGGAAGAGGAGACACATTTTTTTTGGCAGGCTTCACATGATCCTGTAGCAGAAACACTGAAATTCTTAGGTAATCAGTATCTTAAGTTAAGCAAGTATATTGCTAATGCTTTTTCCCAGCACTGTTCTAACCATGCCAAAAACATCAAGAAAATTAAAGGCATTGTCCAGTGAAAAAAATATTTTCTAAAGAATACCTTTTCCATAGTTAGATACTTCTGTAATGTACGGTCATTACATTTTCTATGGGCTTACTGCAGTTCTACCATCATCTGTTTGATGACAGGAAACTCAAGACACACAGTAAACAGCTTTGTGTGGAGCCCAGGAGATCAGGGGACTAAAGTGGTTTACTTTTTTCAAGGCAGCCTTTGAAGCCACACCCCATCAGTCCTGCCTTCCAGGGCTTTCAACTTGAGGGAGGCAAAAGGGGGCATGTACTGAAATTAGGTTTGACATTAATCCCTTTCACATTGCAAGGCTCAGTTAGTCGTCTGTGAATTGAGGAATGCTACATCCAATAGGTGGCGCTGCAGAGTTCCATCTCTTTTCCCAGAAGCCTTTAAAATATATTTGTATATGATATTAAAAAGGTTATTGCTCTGACTTCTGGCATTTTGTGTTATCAAGTGTTCAGGTAACATTACATCCCTGACAATTAGCTCCGTCACTGGCCCCAGTCTAAGAACCAAGTGCACCAGCTCAGGGGGCACTGGTTATACTAGATTCAGCAGTGTACATCAGAATGTATTGTTGGTGCCACATCACGCTGCCCTGCTGCAGGTCACATGGAGATTTTGGGCCACATGTATGGAAACTGTCTTGGTCTAAGATTTTCTTTGTTGCCCATAGCAACCAATCATGGCTCCCCTTACATTTCATATAGTTCTCTGAAAGAATGAAAGGGGCGCTCTGATTGGTTGCTATGGGCAACAAAGACAGTCTTAGACCAAGACAGTTTTCATACATGTCCTCCTTTGTGTTTCTTTAATTTGTGTGTTCTAAAAGGGGATAAAGGCCTCCGTACATGTTGAAGAAAATTAATGGGGTTTTCTCACCATGCAGTTTCACAGAGCTACAGCCAGCTTTAGGGTACATGCACATGTTAAAATACTCATTGGATTCTGAATCCTAAAACTACGTTGTCCGACGAGTATTTTGACGCGGTTTTCAGTGTGGATTTTAGATAGTTTGTTTTCGCCAGATTTACAGTCAGAAAACAAGTCCCATTCATCTCAATGGGGTTTTGAATTTGGATGCGACATAGAAATGTCTGGGACGCGTTTTTTGACCTGGAATACGGCAGATTTTTTAACATGTTCTAAGTTGTTGATTTGTTTAAATGGCAGTTTTGAAATTCAACCTCAAGAAAATCTGAGTCGTGTGGACTACAACTCGGAATTTCAATTGAGGTCTATGGGGATGGTTTACAGTTGGATTTTTACGGTTTTTACAACCAAAATCTGCATGTAAATCCGACAGGAAATATTTGTCATGTGGACTGGACCCAATGCTCACACTTCCTGTTCAGGCGATCTGTCTATAGCGGTGATTCAATATAATGAGAGAAATTCCAGCAATCGTGCTCCGGTTAGAAAATTGTTGAGTAAAACGCACTTTATTGAAAAATACTAAAAAACATGATGTAAAATCAAAGAAACAGCTACTAAATTTACGCGATTCAAGCTCACTACATCAGCTCTGCTATTTCTACTGATTCCTTACATGGACACTGAAGATTTATAAAGTGTACTATACAAGGCTACAGAGCTCTGAAGAGTGAAAGCTTCTCATTTAGCTAAGTTAACAAACTGTTGCTAGAGATAAGACTCTGCAGGGAGTGACTCACCATGGAAGAACTGACTGACAGCAGTTTGGAGCAATGAGAGATAAAAGAGCACAGGAAGAAGTGGTCAGTAACCAGAGAAACTTGTGCGCTCTTGGAGGAGATAAAATCTTCTTTATCTCCTGACCAAAGCAAAATCAAAACAACAATGTATTTGATAATAGTCTTCATTTACCTTTCCCTACATGTTAGAAGCTAATGATTGTGGTGATTTCAGTGGGACCAGAACTTACCACCTGACTCCAGAATGAGTTGGTCCTTTTGTTTTCCCTAGAGATTAGCTGCCAGCAGCTTTCTCTTCTCTGTATACAGGCAGGGAGTGAGGAACAGCTATTGAAGGTATATGGCAGGTTAAGCTGTTAGATTTTAAACAGGGGTTTAGACCTTTATAGCAAAGGAGCTAGAACAGTCTGAGCAGCAGGGGTTTGATCACTTGGATCATCACCAGTTCCTAAAAATTGGGAGTGCCCAGACCCCATTCTTTATTACATGTACAATCTTTTAGCCAATGGGGGAATGAGAATGGATGACTTTCAAGCTGGAAGTCCACTCATTTATTGGGGCATTTGTCCCCCGATTTATAAGCAGACACCAGATGTGGAATGTATGTGCGCCGTCTTTCTTTGTGTGGGATTCATTTGCCTCCTACAGCGGTTTCATAGCTCCATGGAAATAGTATATGTGCAGGGGCTGCGGAGGGCTGTGGCAGGCAGCAATCATCCAGTCACTTAGTAGCATGGAAGCAGATTATATACATTATCACAGGTTGTATACAGTGCACTGTGATCCGGGGGACGGAGTCAGCTAACTATTACTCCGAACCTGTGGGTGTCAAGCAAAGTGAACAAATGAGGGTGACGCTTTTTAATAATGCGGAAGAGCCTGCAGGCAGCACAGCAACATCGTCATGAAAACTCATTGTTTAACTTTTCTAATTGGCCCTTTGTGCACGATCCGTGCTATATATAGAGTAGTCAATGTGGCAAAATATTATAATGTCACAGCAAACCGCAGCGCCGCCGAAAATCAAGACTCCAAAATATTTAAGAGAATGCGGAGCACCGGGTGAAGCTGGGTGACGACTAGTATGGCTGCCAAATGATGAAGTGACTTTTCCTTGGAAGACTGGATGAGCACTTTTTTGTGGGTAATAGAGACGGCCAAACTAAGTGAAAAGTAATATGGCTGCAACATCATATCCTAAGGAGGTCACCCAGCTTTCCTAGATCTGAATGGCAAATTCACTTAGGGCCCTTCATCATGTATCAATGAGGTAGGTTTCCTTTGCCTATCAGGAGCCCAGAAACCCATGGAGCTGTGTAAGGGTGAGTTCACACGGCATTGACCTTTTTTTGCACGTAAGGGGACGGCTTTTGTCCGCGGTTTGCAGATTCAAGCTGTCCCCATTGACATGTTCATATGTTCCGCCTGAAAACCAGGTAGAAGAATAAGCATGTTCCAAGTTCTTCGTTATACTGGCGGTGTACAAAACTGTCTGGCGGAAAATCCGTGCAGTGTGAATTACTGCATGGATTTTCTATTTAAGTCATTGTAAAAGGTTGACAGTTGGTTTACAGGCGGTTTTCAGATCCAAACACATTCTGTAGATCTGACTGAAAACCAGTGCCATGGGGATGTACCGTAAGGCTATGTTCACACAGCTTAATTCACGCCGTGTGGACGGGGGCGGGGCGGGGGACCGGCACCTCGCCGGCCCATAGACTATCATTACTAGCGGCGCTGGTAATTCACATGTCACTTATCTCCCCCCGCGGCGGATTCGCCGAGCAGGGAGAGGAGACGTAATCCATAGTTCTCTATGAGAACTGTGGATTACCGTAATGACTGGGCCATATTTCAGCCCGTAATTCGCGCAGTACGCCGCAAATTACGGGCTGAAATACGTGCCCAAATAAGCCGTGTGAACATGGCCTAAGGGTGCGCTCACAAGGCAAAGACCAAATACCAGTCGGGTTTTCTGACTGGTATTTGGTCTCTTTTTGGCACGTAGCGGAACGGCTTTTGTCCACAGTTTGCATATTCAAGCCGCCCCCCCTTCACACCCACATGCTCATGTTCTGCCCGAAAACCAAGCGGAAGAATGAACTTGTTGTCAATTTTTTTTCGTTACGCCTGCAGCGTAAAAAAGCGTCTGGTGGAAAATCCGTGCAGTGTGGACTGCTGCACAGATTTTTTAATAAAGTTTATGGGGAGCGTTGCATGACGGTTTCTGAAACCGCAAACTGTCTGAAAAACCGATCAATAACCCTTGCCGTGGGGACAAGCCCTACGGTTAGTAGATATTCTGCCTGTAACTACTTAGCAGTGTTGTATATGAAAAAATGACTCCATTAAGGCTCTGCAAACATAAGAAGTTCCTCTCTTGGTCGCTGGCGTCTCGCACCCATCGGTAATTACAGTGCGGTTTTATGGCCCTTTCTCTATAAGCCATAACAAGGCTGAGAGTCCTAATTAACACACAGTCCTGTAAACTCCATTGTCTTGTAAGGAGAAACCTCTTTACCATTTACAACCTGCAGTATAATCGCTAATTATCATCTTGTTCATCTAATTATCTATTCAAATAAAGACGAGAACATTAACAGGAAGGAAGCGGCCTCGTATGTTACATAATAACCAGCCTGTCACATCTTACATTATACAAGATGAAGATCCACACACTTTATACAACTGGAACCATTGTATTACTGCTGAGAGTCGGACCCAATATAATGATGAGAGGTTGTCACAGCCCCACCCCCTGCACTGACAGCACTAAGCATCATAGTAATATCATTACCTTGTGAGCAAACATCCATATGATCCACACACCTTATACTATAGTGAAGACTATTCCATCTATTACTACTCAGTATATCATATGTTCCAGAGTTGGACCCCAAATCCTCCCAAAAATTTCCCAAAAATAGAAAAAGAAGCAGCACCATATCAGTGATTTTAATCACCCAAGTCCATATATACAGTTACATTTCAGCTCTTCCATAAAGCTATTTTCAAGCCTGAACATGGCTCTATTGAAAAGATGAAACCTAGCTGTATGTATTGGCTTGGGTGATTAAAATCGATATTTTTGGTGCTCCATCTATTACTACTGTCATCTATGCGCCATCTATTACTACTGACAGCTAGCCTCTAAATCATGTCTGAGAGGTTGTCACAGCCCCGCCCCTTGTTACTGACATCACTGAATGTAATAGTGATATAAAGACATTGGGGCAGATTTATCAAAGCAGTTGCGCCAGAATTCTGGCTCCATTTGCACCAGAAACCCGTTTTCGCCACATTTAATTTGTTTTGACGTTTCGGGCTTTGGCCCGTCAACAAAAGGGCTGGCCTCTAAAGGGGGGGTTTTTCCCGTGGGAAAAGGGACGTGGTTAAGTGCGCCAAAAATGCCCCCAATTTTGTCGGCTTTTTGGGTGTGAAAGTAAGACAACTTAATTGGGGTACAGATTTAGGCCCCTTTTCCCAAGGGGTTTTTTGGGCCGGGAATTTGGCCCGTACTCCGCCCCGGGTTTTGGTTTCAGACGGCCCCAATCCGCCCCTGTCATTACGGTAATCAATCCCCCATTGAGAACATTTTGGTTCCCGCCCCTCCCCGCTCGCGAATCCGCGCGGGGGGAGAAAGTGCATGCCATTATTTACGGCGCGGACGCGCCGTAAACAATGCATTGTCTATGGGGCGGGAGCCCGCTTTCCCGGCCCCGCCCCCCGTCCCCCCCTTATTCAGGCGGGTTTGTGCGCTCAATTGGCTTCACAAAACCGTCGGGAATAACCTGTGAACCGGGCCCTTGACTAAAAGTTCTAACCCGCACCGATTTTCAAACTATGATAAATGTGGGGGCTTTAAAAAAGTCTAGTCTAACTTTCACTGTCTAAAAGTAACACTATTTATAAAACGCCCATTTTGGGTCAGAATGGGATCTGCACACTTTTAAACTGCGTAACAGATTTTTATAATTACTGCTGATAATCCACCCCATGTCACGTCTGAGAGGTTGTCACAGCCCCGCCCCCTGTTACTGACATCAGTGAATGTAATAGTAAAATAAAGACATTGGGGCAGATTTATTAAGGCAGTTGCGCTAGAATTCTGGCTCAATTTGCGCCAAAAACAAGCTTTTCGACACATTTACTATGTGTTGTAGACCATTTCAGGCGTTTCTGCACCTCGTCCGTCAAAGGGGCGGGGCTTTGTAAAAGGTGCGTGGCTTAAATGAGACAAAAAAATGCGCCAGAATCTGCAACAAGATTCTGGCGTAAAAGTAAGCCAATTTTAAAAAATGTACAAACTTTGATAGACAGTTCTAACCCAAGATTTTCAACACTGGATAAATTTTGTCCCCATTTTTGATGTCTAGTCTAACTTTAAAACTGCTAAAAGTAAACACAATTCTAAACGCCCCATTGTGATCAGAAATGAGATCTGCACACTTTAAACTGCAGTAACAGATTTTCCATATATTACTGCTGATAATCCACCTCATGTCACGTCTGAGAGGTTGTCACAGCCCCGCCCCCTGTTACTGACATCACTGAATGTAATAGTGATGTAAAGACATTGAGATCAGACATGAGATCTGCACACTTTAAACTGCAGTAACAGATTTTCCATATATTATTGCTGATAATCCACCCCATATCATGTCTCAGAGGTTGTCACAGCCCCTCCCCCTGTTACTAAAGTCACTGAACATCGCTGTACTATCATCAAATTGTTATCAGACATGAACCTCATACACCTTTTACTATAGTAACAACTATTTCATCCATCACTGCTGACAGGCAGTCTCTCTATGTGTCTGTGAGGTTGTCACAGCCCCGCCCCCTGTTACTGACATTACTGAATATAATTGTAACATAATCACATTGCAATCAGACAAGAGATACACAAACCTTGTACTATAGTAACACATAGTTGGCAACTTTTGAAAGTGGAAAAGCAGGAGATTTAAGAGGGCGGCGCGCGTAGCGGCAAAAATTTGCATGGACACGCCCATCTTGTTGGTGTGCCATGCCCCTTCTAAAAGCCACACCCACTCCGCCTAACTGCATAACGGCTTTGGAAGAAAGCCAGGTAGATGCCCTTATAGCCAGGTTGTAGCCCCCCATAACCAGGTAGTGCCCCTAATAGGCAGGTAGATGCCCCCTCGTAGCCAGGTAGATGCCCCTTGTACCAGGTAAGCCCCCTCTGTAGCAGGTAGATGCCCCCTTTGTTAGCCAGGTAGATGCCCCCCTTTGTTAGCCAGGTAATGCCCCCTTTGATAGCCAGGTAGAGCCCCATTTGTAGCCAGGTAGATGCCCTCATTGTTAGCCAGGTGATCCCCTTTGATAGCCAGGTGATCCCCCTTTGTTAGCCAGGTAGATGCCCCCTATAGCTAATAAAAATAAAATAATAAAAGCCACTTACCTCACCAGGTTCCCTGCAGCGCGTCCAGGTCCAGACATCTCCCGGCCGACCGACTCAGCGTCGCAGGGGGAGTGAGTGCAGCCGCGCGTCACACCCCCTGCGACACTGAGGTGTATGTACAGCGCACTCCGCCCGGCGCTGTACATACAGGGGGAGAAGGGAGGAGGGGAACGATCCCTCCTGCCTCCCCCTTGCACAGTGAGAGTCTCCGGACGGGCGAGCGGTCGCTGCGGCAGCTTCACCCGCCTGTAGCAGCGGCTCGGCGGCGCCAGAGTAACGCACCAGCGCTACTCTGATGCCGCGGTCATTTAAAGAACCCCCGCTGGCGGCGGGAGTTTCGCCAACTCTGCTGGGAGAGCGGGGGGGACCCCCATTAGCGGGACCCCCCCCCCCCCGCCAAAAGCGGGAGAGTTGGCATATATGTAGTAACAGCTATCCCGTATATTACTGCCAACAACTAGCCTTTATATCATGACTGAGAGGTTGTCACAGCCCCGCCCCTATTAGTATTCTAATTTAATACTAATATAATAACAATATGATCAGACAAAAGACACACACCTTGTGCTACAGTAACAGCTGTTCCACCTATTACCATCTACAGGCAGCCTACATAACATAACATAAAGGGCCACATGTATGAAAACGGTCTAAGACTTTCCTTGTTGCCCATAGCAACCAATCAGAGCGCCTGTTTCATTCTTTCAGAGCACTAGATGAAATGTAAGGGGCGCTCTGATTGGTTGCTATGGGCAACAAAGAAAGTCTGGACCAAGAACGTTTTCATACATGTGGCCCAAAATGTTTGGACATATTCAGGGAATGGGGGGATTCATCCTTGTCCCGTCCTGGAAATATGGCTGGAGCCCCCCTTTAACATGTTACATGATACATCATAGGTGTAGCCTCCTAATCCTGCAGCTCTCACTCTCATGCGGCGATACATTTTCTCGGCGGTTAATTGTCGCCTTTTCTCTGTATTATTTTTTGCTGTTTCCGTTGAGTCAAACAATGTTGTTTTTACCGTTCTAACAATCACTTACAGTTCAATCCAACTCGTCACCGAGAGACCTGACAGCAAAACGAGCAGCAAATATTAATCTATTGTCAAGGAAAATACAAGTCCCGAATCTTTCCATCTCATGGCGCATTTTACAGCGAGAACACGCGGCTGAAATTATAGAGTGTTGTCTGAAACCGGTGATAATGACACAGGAGAGTCCATTGCCTGCGACAATTACTGCTAAAAGGGTTCAACCATATCGGGGCGCGGAAGACGCTGACAGGAAAGCGACGGATCTTGGAAGAAATAAGAGGTTGTGGTAAAAGTCAGATACATAACAATGCAAATCCATGAATCCTCCATATATGGATGATGGAAGTTAAACATGGTGTGTGGAGTAGGGAGATTAGATTGTGAGCTCCTAAAGACATGGATGATGGGAGTGATATATTCTGTGTTAGAGAGATTAGAATGTGAGCTCCTAAAGACATGGATGATGGGAGTGATTCATTGTGTGTGGAATAGGAAGAATTGATTGTGATCTCCTAAAGACATGGATGATGGGAGTGATATATTCGGTGCTAAATAGGGAGATTAGATTGTGAGCTCCGACAGACATGCATGATTGGAGTGATTCATTGTGTGCGGAATGGGAAGATTAGATTGTGAGTTCCTAAAGACATGGATGATGGGAGTGATTCATTGTGATTGGAATAGGGAGATTAGATTGTGAACTTCGACAGACATGGATGATGGGAGTGATTAATTGTGTGCGGAATGGGAAGATTAGAATGTGAGCTCCTAAAGACATGGATAATGGGAGTGTTATATTCTGTGTTAAATAGAGAGATTAGAATGTGAGCTCCTAAAGACATGGATGATGGGAGTGATATATTCTGTGTTAAATAGGGAGATTAGATTGTGAGCTCCTGGGACATAAATGATGGGGGTGATACAGTGTGTGAGAGTAAGGAAGATTAGATTGCAAGCTCCTGGGGGCATGATGGAAGTGATACATTGTGTATGAGAGAGAGAGAGGGCGATTAAAGGGTGAGCTCTTCAGGACATACAATATGGGAATTATGTGAAATATTGAGATTTGATTGCGTAAGATTAGATTTTTAGCTATACAAGTGATACACTGTGTGTATTAGATTGTAAGCTGTTGAGAATATTTATGATAGGAGTAATACATTGTGTAAGAAAGAGAGGTGAGATTATGTGGGGTTGGATTGTGAGCTCCCGAGGACATGGATGATAGGAGTGATACATTGTGTAAGGAAGAGAGGTGAGATTATGTGGGGTTGGATTGTGAGCTCCCGAGGACATGGATGATGGGGGTGATACATTGTGTACGGAAGAGAGGTGAGATTATGTGGGTTGGATTGTGAGCTCCCAGAGACATGATGATAGGATGATAATGTATGAAATGAGATTGTAAATACCTAAGGACATGGATGATAGGGGTGATACATTGTATGAGAAAGGAAAATCACATTGTATTAGATTAGATTGAGAGTTCCTGGAGTTGGAGATTGTGAGAGTCATATATTTTGTATTAGATAGGGGAAATTCTATTGTGAGCTTCTTAGGACATGGATGATAGGAGTAATATATTGTGAAAGGGAGGTAGATTACATCATATGAGATTAGATTGTCATCTCCTGAGGACATGGATGATGGGAGTGGTACACTGATTGAGAGATTGGAGGATAGGGTTCAAAGCTCCTGAGGACATGGATGATGGGAGTGAAAGGGAAATTGGACTGCATGAGATTAGATTGTGAGTTCCTGGAATCAGGGATGATGTAATTTTATTTATTTTGTGTTAGATGGGGAGATGAGATTGTGAGCTCCTGCAGACATGGATGATGGGAGTGATACATTGACTGGGAGATAGGGTTGAAAGCTTCTGATGATATGGACAGGAGTGATACAGTGTGTAAGAAAAGGAGATTAGATTGTTAGCTCCTAAGCACATGGATGATAAGAGTGATATCGGGTGTAAGGAAAGGAGATTAGATTGTGTGATATTAGATTGTGAGTTTCTGAGCATATGGATGATAGGAGCGATAGTTTGAGATAGGAAGATTGGATTAAAAACTCTTTTGGGACATGGCTGATAGAAATGATATATTATGTGAGAAAGGGAGATTAGACTGTATGTGATTAGATTGGGAGTTCCTGGGGTCAGGGATGATAGGAGTGATACACTATTTGTGTGATAGGCACATTAGGTTGCCATAAGGCAGAGTCTGTGTCTTTACCGTAAGTCTTTACTTGTGATAGAATTTTTGTGTTTCACAATGATCCAGACGTTGCAGCTGAGGTTGTAATAACTGGTGAATGCTCCGCATCCCCCGGACCCCGGTATCATCAGTCCTGGTCACTGGGGGGGGCTGCAGCGCAGCTCATTATAATTTCGGAGGCTGCACAGGAAACGACTGCGCTGCTTTTGTTTTTTTTAGCTGAGATCATCATTTATATGGGAGAACATCCTCATCTTGTACGATATCAGCACAAGATGGGAATCAGCGAGCAGCGGCCTGTGGTCTCCACATCAGACGCCGATCTGCGCTCCGGCTTTACAAGATCTGACAAATTCCTATTATTATTATTTTTTTCATTTTTTACTGGAGCAAGAAGCAAAAAAAAAAAGTCTATGTTTAACCAGTACGTTTCTTCCCGGCTAAACATATGACAAGGGGTTTTATTTGTGTACCGGCGGCAGTTTGTCAGCGTGGCGGATGTCAGCACATTTTTCTGACTCGTGTTATAAAAATGGAAAGCGCCGTATTACTCATGCCCCCGCACGGTGCAGATAATCGATGAATATTTATTATATACAGATAATGCATGCCCCCCCGCACCCGTCTGTTGTGCTGTTCTGCTTATTTCTGGGGGTTTCATATTATCAGATTGTTGCCCGGTCTGGAAGCCCAGTTCTCAGCAGTGGAGGGCATAGGACTGTATGTCCAGGAGGGTAAAAAATCCGACTAACAAGTGGAGCGCCTCGTAAGGGGTTACCATAGCTACCACACAGGAGAGCCGAGATTTTCCGTTCTCGATGTGAATTGTATCTTTATTATAAGATTTGAGGAATACAAGAGCCTGCCATAGTCATCGCGATCCTCGTAAACCATAAACTGTGCGATGTATTCTTCCTCACCAGAGTCTCCTGGACAAAGTCATAAATGATCATTAGTACAGTGAGTCCGTAGCAATCAGAGGGCTAAGTGGTGACCAATGCGTTACGTGGGACTGCTGATAGTGTTTTTTTTTTTTTACAATGTATCCTGTGTGGGCTAAAAAGTCATTTTACCTGCAATAATTCACTGTAACAAACTCTGGTCTGTGGCAGTAAGAATAATTATCAGTTTGTGTATCTGAAAAAGAATGTTCCTGTTCTCTGATAGTAGGCAGATATCTTGACTCCATCCATCTTCCCATCAATCTTAACCACTTCCCTTCCTACTGAAGAAAAGAGGCCCAAACCGATTGCAGCTGCCCCCACCATGTTTGACAGTGGGGATGGTTCAGGGGGATGAGCTGTGTTGCTTTTGCACGCAACATTATTCGATATGCCTTGTGGCCCAAAAAGTTTTTGATTTTGGATTCAGCTGAGCAGAGCCCCTTCTTCCAACATGATTTGGTGGTCTCCCCAGGAGTCATGTGCAAACTTTAAATGAGTACTTTATTATGGATATTCTGAGAAATGGCTCTTCTTGCCACTCTTCCATAAAGCCCAGATTTGTGGCATGTAACGACTGATTGATGTCCTATTTGGACAGACACTCCTCTCCCAGTCCTCAGCGAGGTATATCTCTGAAGTTCATCCAGAGTGATCATGGCCTCTTTGCTGCTTCTCTGATCAGCTTCTCCTTGTTTGAGTATGAAAGTTTAGAGGGACTGGCCGGGTCTTGGTAGATTTGCAGTGGTCATATACTCTTCCATTTCAATATGATCTTCTTGCACAGTGCTGCCTGGGATGTTTAAAAAGTTTTGGGACTCCTTTTTGTATCCAAATCTGGTCTTTAAAACTTCTCCACAACAGTATCACGAGCTGCCTGGTGTGTTCCATGGTCTTCATGATCCTCTGCCTTTAAAACAGAAGACCCTGAGACTATCACAGATCAGGTGCACATTATACGTAGACTTGATTACACACAGGTTGATTATATTCATCATCATCAACATTAGGACAACATTGGATCATTCAGAGATCCACACTGAACTTCTGGAGTGAGGTTGCTGCACTGAAAGTAAAGGAGCCGAATAATATTGCACGCCCCACTTTTCAGTTTTTTCTTTTTTTTAAAAAATATCCAATAAATTTCGTTCCACTTCACAATCGTGTCCCACATGTTGTTGATTCTTCACAAAAAAAATAAAATTGTATATCTTTATGTTTGAAGCCTGAAATGTGGCAAAAGGTTATACAGTTCAAGGAGGCCGAATACTTTTGCAAGGCACTGTACATTAAAGCAGTGGTCTGCAAACTGTGGCCCTCCAGCCTGTGGTAAACAACAACTCCCCATCATGCCCCAACTGGATATAGATTATATACCTGCATGATGGGAATTGTAGTTTCCCAACAGCTGGAGAGCCGCAGTTTGCAGATCACTGCATTAAAGTTTCCAGACCCAGTGGCAGAGGAACTCTACCTACTATGCAGAGGGGCCTTTGGGCCCCCTTATCTCCCCAGGTGTGTCTGCTTCTTCTGCACACCTTAGTAGTTACATTTCCAGGACTTTACTGTCTGTATTTTCCTAGCTGTAGTTTCTGCCTGGCTCTATTGATATTTTTGGGCTTCCATTGACCATCATGGGGCCCAGGACTTTAACCTCATCAGCAGCACCTTTTCTTCTAAGCGTTCTCCCTATTGTCAGGCGTGTCTCGGAGTGATAAGCGGGGTCCAGTCCACCGGCAGAACTTGTCACACCCCAGTTGGAGCCAGGACTTCTGTGCTGCCAGAACAGCTCTATATAGGGCTGGAAGTGGCGTCCTGGAGTAACAGGTACTGATTTATAGGATTTTACATCTCATTTGGAGCGAGCGGCCTCCGCTGTGATAATATTATTAAATGACGCAGAGTTCGGTCCACGGGGCCTCATTTGTCGCGGTGACTCCAGTTTTAAACCCATAATTAGGAGCAAAGCAAATGAGGCAAAGCTGGAAATGAGACGAATGCCTCCTGCTGCAGAGATGACCTTGTGAGAGACGCCATACATGCTGAGATCTCAGCAACATGTGGACACGCACCCCACAGCTTTATGACCGCTTACGATGGATGAACGCGTAATGGTGTTTAGACTCACAAAATAGATTCCACAGAGCTAGCACAACCCAGATACACAGTGGAGATTTACTGGTACCCCTGTGTTCTTATCCTTTGGTACAAAAAATTAAAAAACCACTATATTAACCAAGATACATATAGACATCACAATATACAGTAGCTATACAAAACCCAACAGCTGCAATATCTAACCAGTGTCCTTTGGCAGGTTATATTCCAGTTACACTCCGAGCTGTATTCATAATTCTTCTCATGCTGAGCTAAATCTCTAACGCTACATTCACACGTATATATATATATATATATTGTAAGGTGACAGCTGGGAAGGTCCTTATTGGGGTGTACATCCCAGGGAGATTTCTGGCGTATGCCAGGAAAAGAGAGTAGGTAACATGTCACCAAGGTTACCTGACCTTGGTGAAATAGAAGCCATGTAGTGGTGTGGTGTTAAACACCTCAATAAGCGGGTAACATACGTTTTACTAGGTAGTTATGGCTGCTTCAGCCAAAACCAGGTATGGCTTCGATTGGAGTAGGCAAAGCGTTGGGTGGGTGTCTACTCCCCATGTTCCACCTAACCAGGATTTGGGCTAGCCGTTATAAGTTCAGCTATCAGCTGACCCAGCCCTGTCTGTTCATACAGGACAAGAGTTTGGCCTGAGAGGTGGGTATTCTGACTTGGAGTACCAGGAACTCACCAGACCGATTTTGCTAAACAAGTGTAGTGATGGAACTGCCTGTCTACCAGCACTCAGCCGAGCAGTGGCGTTTTTTTGTTTTGTTTGTTGTTATTCGGATTGCATCTGGCTATACGTACTTTGTAATACCTGTTGTGCCAATAAAACACGGAGGGGAACCCGTGCTGGAACATGCTTCAACCTGTCTGTGTTCTCTGTACTTACTTGGACTGGCGAACCCCATAAGCCGGAAGCCGCATCATACGTGAGTGGAAGTGCTTACACCATGGTGGAGGATGCGGGCACTTTAAAAAGACAGACAGAGGAGCGTGGTGAACCATGTCCTTGGTTAAAACCCTGCTATAACTACACTGCCAGGACGAAACCGCAAAAATGGCACGAGCCCTGTATCAATACAATTAAATCCAGGTCAAACCTCCACCGTCCAACAAGTGGTTACTGCAAACAGGAAGCCAGTGCACCAACAAAAAACAGATCATGAGGAAGCATTAAGGCCCAGCAATGAAACCAATCTTCTGCTGCTGCATGTGTGCACCAGACACGAAGCTCAGAACAGCGCATGGACCCAGTCTCTCACGCCTTAACCGAGAAGACCAAGGCATCTCAGGGGTTGCAGTCGGCACCCCGTCCAGCATGTGCAAACGGTCTCTGTACGAAATTGACCTGATGAAGTGACTACATTGAGCCTACCTGGTTACCTTGTAGAGGATCGCAGAGGTGTCGCAGCTACCCAGTATCAGTGGGCTGACTACTGGCCCCTTCCTGACGGGTGAAACCCCAGAAAGGCCTATTTTTGAACTGCGAGTCCAGTACACCAGGGTTGTATACAAGGCTGAATGGAGGAGATACTGGCCCTCGTTTTTCTTGGCGTTACCATGGCGGGATTTCGTGCGCGGCGAGTCTTCACCCTGGAGTAACGACAACCAAAAAAACCAGCGAGGTCCCAGATGTACGACCTGTACCACTTACAAGCAAGTTGGGTACAACCGGAGGGCTTACACCTGCCCCAGTAGGGTACGGTCGTATGTGATCCATATTTTGTCCGTGGCCTTGCCGGTGAGGATTACAGCGCTGCTCTGGGGTAAAACCTGACCCCGAAAAGTGTGACGACTGGTGTCCCATCGTGGAGAGTGTTTACGGCCACTGAGGACTCTCCTCCAGGACCTGCATGGCATCCGGGAACCTGAAAAATCCTGCTTACGGTAAGAACTGAGTTCCGTTATTTTAGGGGCAAAGACATCATGCCTATGGAGGGTGGCACGTTTCCTGAGCGTCCGGTAAAACGGGTGACCAAGTCCAAAGAAGGACCTAATTAACCAGGCCAACGGGGCCCAGGTAGTCTGTTTGCACTGCCAGGAACTGGGACATGTGGCCGCCCAATGCCCGTGATTTACACAGTACCGAACCCATGGAATGTGACGATGGTAGGCACAGGTCTTATTTGCCAGGCCCTTATATGCTGCCACAAAAAGAAACAAACGAGCGGAGCGACAAAGTGTGTCCAGTCCGGTAGGAGGCCGTTCTGTGATGGCACTGATGGACTTTGGGAGTCTGGTGACACTATCCGTGCCAGTTTTAGTGGATCCTGGAAACTCCAGACCGTTGCCTGGGGGTGGTCTGTATACATGGGGACACTAAAGACTATCCCACCGACTTAGTCACACGAAGAGACTCCCTGAGGGTCCGTTAATCATGAAGTTGGTGTTGGTAAAGGACTTAATGCACCTGTATATTTAGGCCGGGATATTTTCCTTATTTTTAGGAATGTATGGGAGAATATGCAGGCCAAGGGTGTAAACATGGGTCTAAATGTCGAACCTGCAAGTCCGGGTAAATGGGGTCGTCCAGAGGGTTCTGCTAGTTTCCCCTTAATGGTCCTGGCAGGAGATTCATAGGAAAAACCTCTCCAGAATAGAATTTTCTACATGCAGGTTGCCAGGGTAACTTTGGGACGGAGCAGTAAACAGATCCCAAGTTAGCAAACGCCTTGGCGGAATGCAGTCATAAATGGGGTGCAGCAAGAAACCTGACACAAATTGGGGGTATCCACCATTTTTGCAGTTGCGGGAATAATCTCCTTTGAAGGGTAAAGAAGACCCCAACGGAGTGGTAGAACAACTGGGTGGTGCCAACAGACCACATGTGCTCAGGTCTGGAGGCTGGGTCATTCACGTGTGTTTGGGTGGCCATCTGGGGGTAACAAACGCAAGGAGCGCGCATTGAACGGAATTTTTTACTGGCCCGTCTATATAGCGCTGTTAATGATTAATTGTCATTCGTGTCCTGATTGCCCCACGGCACACTCTCCGTAACCCACTAATTATTCCGCTACCGATCATCTGAATTGCCGTTCAGCGCATCGCTATGGACCTGGTAGGGCCACTTCCAAGTCTGCCAGAGGCCACCAGCACATCTTGGTGGTGCTAGACCTATGCAACCGTTTCTCGGAAGCCAATCCCACTTAGGAATCACCTAGGCAAGGTGATTGGCAAGGGAACTATTCCACATTTCAATCCAGAACAGGGATTCCCAAAGAAATCCTCACCGGACAAGGGAACCCCTATTATTTCTAAATTACAAAAGAGCCTGTGTGTCCGCCCCTGAAATATTTCACACCTAAGAACCTCAGTATATCACACCTAGACTGAACGGCCTTGTAGAAAGGTTTAACAGTACATTAAGGGGGATGTAAAAACAGAGTAGTAGACAAGGATGGGAAAGACTGGGACCGGTTATTGCCATACCTAATGTTCCTCTATAAGGGAGGTTCCGCTAGCTTCCACACGGTTTTCCACCATTTGAACTCTATCAGTAGACATATCCTCAGGGGGCTATTAATATAGCTAAAGAACCTGGAACAGGCTACACAACCCGCCATCACCGCATTGTCATTGACATATTGTCCAAAAAAAATAATATTATTGCAAGATAGGATTGTAGCTGCAGTGATGCCAAATTGTGAGAGAGAATATGCAACAAGCGAAGGAAGCGCAAGTTAGAGTGTATAACCGGTCTGCAAAATTAAGGTCCTTTCAGCCAGGTGACCGCTTGTTGGTGGCTGGTTCCAACAGCGAAAGTAAATTCTGGCAAAGTGGCAGGGGTCTCTTATGAGGTCGAGAAAAGGTCAGTGAAGTGAACTAATATTAGTGTAATCAGCCAGGGAAAAGGAAGCCACTCCAGATCAACCACATTACTTTACTCAAGCCCTGGAGGACAGAGAAGCCCTTGGTACAGCGTGAAACCGAAGGAAGTCCCTAGTCACGAGCTGCCAGAGTCCGAATCTCCAGACTCCTTGTACCACAGAAACAAGTACAGGAGTGAAAAAGAGTTATTGTGAGAAATAGAGACTTTTATCAGACTTTATCAGGTAAACGCAGGTCATAAGAGCATGACATAGTGACTGAACCGGGGTCAAAAAGTAAAGTTGAGGCCTATCGGGTGCCCGAGGCCCAGAGACAGGCGGCATCTCGGAGATGTGTGAAAAAATGTTATGTCACGGGGGTTATAGAAAAGTCACAGAGTGGTTTGGTTGCCACCCCATAGCCTCATTCCAAAACCCGATGGTAGCGCAAAGGTTCTGTAATGACTTTTAGGATCTAAATAGATTGTCCAAATTTTATGCGCATATCCGATGCCAAGAGTGGGATGAGCTCATAGAAAGGTTAGGCCCGCCAGATACATCACCACTCTGGACCTAACTAAGGTGCTATGTGGCAGGTGCACTTACAAAAGCAGCCAGGGAGAAAACCGCTTTTTCTACACCCAGAACGTCTTTTCAATATGTAGGGTGCGCCCCCTTTGCCTCCACGGTGGCCGCCAGCCACATTCCAGATTGAATGGATATTGTCCTTATCATGCCAAATAGAAAATATGCAGCTGCCAATATTTAATGATAGTAGTTATTTTCAGCTTAGACTGGAAATCCCACCTGGCAAAGGTTCAGGCAGTTCTGGACTCCATTCGGGAGGCAGGGTCACACCGCAAACCCCAAGAAATGCGCCATAGGCCCTTGAGGAGGCTCGATATCGTGGGGTAAAACATTGTCGGGGAGTCTTTAAACCCCGAACTAGACAAAACGAGTGCTATTAAAAATTGGCCCAAGCCGTGTCAAAAAGACAGGTTAAAGCTTTTTCTTGGGTTGGCCGATTATTTATAGAATGTTTTGCCAAATTTCGCCTCTGTGGCGCCGCCCCCCTTACAGACCCTCACCAACAAGGGGACTGAGAGCTTGTCTATCCCAGAGAGATTGATGGAAGAACACCCCATGGTATACTTAAGCAGAAAACTGACGGCAGCAGAAAAGAAACTACGCCATCATAGAAGAGAGTGCTTAGCTTTAAAGTGGGCAATAGAATCTCTCAAGTACTACATGATAGGCAGAGAGTTTATGGTTGGTCACTGAGACCAATACCCCACTAGAAATGGATGGCACAAAATAAGGTCAAAAATGCCCGAGTGATGAGGTGGTTCTAGCTCTACAGGATTAATAGGTTTGTGTAGAGCATCGCCGCAGGTTCCCAGCAAGGCAATGCGGACCACAGTCGCGTACCCATTGCCGGAACACAAGGTGGCTCCTCCCCCCAACAGGGCTGAGCAGAGGGTGGGGAATGTAATGGTGACAGCTGGAGAGGTCACCTATTGGTAGTACATCCCAGCGAGATTTCCTGGCTACGCCATGAAAAGATAGTAGGTAACATGTCCCGGAGAAGGTTACCTGGCCTCGGTGGATAGAAGCCCATGTAGTTTGTGTGGTGTTAAACCTCAATAAGGTATAAACATAACTTTTCTAGTTAGTTATTGGCTGCTTCAGACCAAAACCTGGGATGGCTTCTATTTGTAGTAGGCAAAGCGTTAGGTGGTGTCTACTCTGCCCTTGTCCACCCTAACGCAGGATTTGGGGCTTAGCCGTTTTAAGTCACTAGTCAGCTGACCAGCCTGTCTGTATACAGGTCAGAGATTTTTGGCCTGAGAGGTGGGTCTGACTTGGAAGTACCCATTGACCACCTAGACCCGTTTTGCATAGACAAGTGGAGTGAGGGAACAGCACTGTCTAGCCAGCACTCAGCCCGAGCATGGCGTTTTTGTTTTGTTCGTTTGTTATTGGGTTTTTGCATCTGGATACTTTCTTTGTATACCTGTTGTGCCCAATAAAACACGGGGGGAAAACCCTTTGCTGGAACACGCTTCAACCTGTCTGTGTCTCTGTCTACATTGGACTGTGATCCCCAGAGCCGCATCAAACGGGAGTGGAAGCTTACAATTATATATATTATAATATATAATCTTTTATTTATATAGCGCCAACATATTCCGCAGCACTTTACAATTTATAGGGTGTAGGTACAGACAAAAAGACATACATTACACAGTGTAAGCTACTTACAGATGAGACATAAGGGGTGAGGGTCCTGCTCGCAAAAGCTTACTATCTATTAGGGTGTATGGGTGAGAGGAAGGGTAAGAAGTGCTTACAATGGCTTACAATGGTCCAGCCATGTGACATAAATATAGGGTGGTTTATATAGAATTCAGATAAACCTGCCACCCAGACAGTACATCTATATACAAAAAATAAGTACTGAATTGTAGAGAGTGACAGAAATGTGTGTGTTAGAGAGGGGGGGGTTAGCAATTAGAGATCTTGGTAGGCCAGACTGAGAAGTTATGTTCACAGGACCCTCTTAAAACTATGAAGGAGTGTGCCTGATCACCCGCCGTAGCATGTTCCAGAGAACTGGTGCTGCACGTGTGAAGTCTTGGAGACGGGCATGGGAGGTTCGGATGACTGAGGAGTGTAATCTGATATCAGCTGCAGAGCGGAGAGAGTGGGTAGGGTAGTAGACAGAGATGAGGGAGGAGATGTAGAAGGATGCAGCTCTGTGGAGAGCTTTATGGGCGAGTGTTATGAGTTTATGTTGTATCCTGTACTGAATGGTCAACCAGTGCAGTGACTGACACAGGGTAGAGGCATCAGTATAGCGGCTGGAGAGAAAGATGAGCCTGGCTGCTGCATGTATACATTTATCACCTATTCTGTGGAAAGGTGAAAAATGTCTGATCTTTGGGGGTTCCCATGACTGGGACCCTCATGATCACTAAAACAGGTGCCGTAAGTCTCTTTTTTTTCTTCCTCACTACTCATGTAAACATAGTCGAGTACAGCACTCTTTGTCTAACTCATAGACTGTATGGGGCTGCAGTTCATGTGTTCAACCACTGCTCTATTCAAACCACAATGGCAGTGAGAACTGAAGGTCCCCGCTTTCCTGAACAGTGGGAGTCCCAGCAGGTGGACTTCCAGCCATCAGACATTATCTGTCCACAGGATGGGGGATGAATGCATATTGTGGGATAAACCCTTTGTGGAATACAGTAACAGCCGACTGGAAGAGTCTGAACAAATCTCATCCACACACTGTAGACATTTACTATGGCTGTTGCGCCACAATTCTGGTGCTGTTTGTTCCAAAGTATGTCATACACACTTTACACCATATTTATTATCTATTTTAGACAGGTTATTAGATACTTTTGCATCTTGACTGACAATAGAGGTGTGGTTTAGCAGAAATTAGACATAGCCTTGTGAAAAGGGCCTTTTTTGATGTGCTCTAAAAAATGCACCAAGTAATAGATAATAGGCCCATATACATAGTACTTATTCTGGGTTAAGGAGTCCAGTAGGTGGTGTTATCAGTGATTGACACTCACTCACTGATAAGCCTGTCTACTGGACTCCTTAACCCAGAATAAACAAGGATTTAAAGAGAACCTGTCACATAGATTATGCCCTCCTTGCTGAGGGCAGCACAAGCTAGTGACTGACCTGCTGTTTCCAGCGCTGTGTCCCTTATTCTGTAAGATGCTGTAGTTTCTGAGTACTTAATGCTCAAATCTGCAGTTTTCAGCCAGAAAAGTCATTCAGAGAGTCAGGTTTTTTTCAAACCCCGCCCACCTGAGGCTTGCCCCGCCCACCTCAACTGATAAGCCTATTACTTTGAATAGGTAGAAACATGTGAATAACTACCAGGTGGGTGGGGCTAACCTTTGGTGGGTGGGGCTAACAGCTGCTCATGAATAAGATTTGAGGGGTAAATGCTCAAAAACTGCAGCATCTTACAGAATAAGGGACACAGTGCTGGAAACAGCAGGTCTGTCACTAGCTTGTACTGTCCTCAGCAAGGGGGGCACAACCTATGTGACAGGTTCCCTTTAAATGAATAAAGTACATGTTTTGCTAAATCTTTCCCTACAAAACTATCTATCTGCCCAGCTCTTCCTGCTCTGTGACATGCTGCCAGAGATCAGATAGCATGTTCAATGTGACTTCTCTTTAAACAGGTCTGGTTTCACCTCTGTGACGGAGGTTCTGACACAAAACCTGGCATTAATGTGCCGCTAAAAAGCAAGTACAAAATAAGTTGTGGCTCAAATAATATTTCAATATAAAAATATGATTTAAAAATAAAAAACATTTTTAACCGGTTGTGACTGGGCTGATAAGCTGTGTCCCTGACGTAGTGCATTTTCCTTTTCCATAGTAGATGCCGGTTTCAACGCTATAATGTTTTCTTGTGCTCCGTTATTTTACTCATCTTTTCACCTTTTTTCGTGCTGTGCATATGTGTCTTTTTATATAGCGTATGTAAACTTCTGGTTTCAACTCTAAGTATCCGTGATGGAAAAGGGACAATTAAAAAACTTAATATAGCACCACTTTTGCTGTAAAGAAAATAAGTAAATAAAAGAATTTTGGTCATTTATGCCAAATTTTTTACTATATGACTCAAGTTCAAGAAAACTATAGTGTATGTAAACTTTTGGTTACAACTGTGTATATGTATGTATGTATCTATCTATCTATGGGAAAATAGTAAAAAAATAAAAGTTTTGTTTTTCTTAACAGCAAAAGTTGTGCTGCAATGAGTTTTTTTTAATTTTGTCACTTTTCCAGCACGGAGAATTATAGAGAGGTAATATCAAGTTTTAGGGTTATCGGGGCCGGGGGTAAAAGTTGTGGTTCGGGCTGTTCATATTTATTTTACATAGTTTGTAAGGCCTAAAAAAGGGCAATGTCCATCCCGATTTAGGGTATAGTGCTATTGTGTTGATCCAGAGGAAAAGGGAAAAACCCTCTTTAAAGTAGAAGGGCCCAAATTTTCCTAATTGTGGGAAAAGTTCCTTCCCGGGCGCAATCCCGGGAATGAGATTTTAATAATAATTAATTTTGTGAGTTTTTTTTTTTTTTAAATCTCTTTTTATTAGTTTTCAAAACATTATATAAACATAATGTCTGTTGCAATTTTAAAAAAGGGGTTTTTATCCCCCAAAAAGGTTTTCTTTTTTATGTTAAAAAATTTTTGCAAAAAACAAGTCCCCTTGCCCAAAATTTTGGGACATTAACCCAAATTTTCCCCCAGATATTTCCCCTTTTGTATGGGCTTTCATCCCGCTTTCCCCAGGTCGCTATCGTTACAGGGGGCCTTTTTTATCCCCCCTGCTACTGCCAGTACTGGGTTCTAAAAGGGGCCCGGGGCCGGCCCTTCCCACGAGGAAATGTAACCAGTAAAACCCCCCTTTAAAATTTAAAGGAAAACCCAAAAAAACGGGAAATAAGGGGGAAGAAAAATAAATATAGTGAGACAACCCCCCTTTAATGCAAAAATTAGGGGGGCTTTGTAAGTGAAAAACAGGGTTTTTAAAAGTGAAAATCAAAACAGAGTTTTAAAAAACAAGAAATTTCAGCCCCTCAAATAAACATCCCAAATGGGGTCACTTCCATAGTGTTTCTGAAACAAGTTTTTTTGTTTTTTTTTTAAAAATTTTTTTTCATACTTCCTCCCCCCAAAAATGAAAAAACGAACCCCTTTGGGTGGGCTTTTTTGTGTCCTTTTTTTTTTTTTGCTAATATACCCGCCCCCGTTACAGGGGGGAAACCTTTTTTCACTTGGCTGCAGAATTTTATTTGATTCTAGGGGCCATGGGGGGTAGAAGGAAGGGGGGGTTGGAGGGGGGAAAAAGGGTTTAAAAAGTTTTTTTATGGGAAAGTTTTAGGGGCAGATTTTTATTTTATTCATTTAAAAAAACCCCGCTTATTCCCAGTTAAGAAGTTCCCGTAGGGGGGGTCCTTTAAACCGGTGATTTGGGGCGGTTTCCCTTTTTATCACACTCCTAAAAGGGGAAGGCTGCCATTCATTTATTTAAACCCCGCCCCTGGCTCCTTAAACTTGGGGAATTTAAGAGGAAATTTTAAAAGAAATTTAAAAAAAAAATTTGTACTGAAACCCTTTCCCCTAAAAAAAAATATAATATCAAAACTTCTCAGCTCCCCCTGCTCTATAAGGGTTTCCAGGGAGAAACGATTGTATTTCCAATGGACAGGGTTTTCCTTTTAAAAAGGGAAAACCTTTTTAGGGTTTACACTTTTCAAAAAAAAAAATCAGGCATATTACAAGTAGGCAACCTGTTGTTAACAAGGTAAGGGGGTCCACTGCCGGAAGAGCTTGGTTTTTCCATGGGGGGAATAAGAAACCCAAGCTGAAATTTTTTCACCCAGGGGGCATGGAATCCTTTAGCTTTCACCCCCCCGTTTTGAAGGGCTTTAGTAATGAGGGCCCAAGTGAGAGAGCCAGCGGGAAATTTCCTATTGGGGGCTTGGCCCTGTGGGTGGAGTTTTGAACCGGGTTTTACTTTACAGCCAAGGGTGAAGAGAGGACACATAAGAGGGGGGGGATTTCTCCAGAAAAAAGGGAAGGGCTGAGGGAAAAACCCCGATTTGGGGAAACTTTTGTAAAAAATGTTGAAATTTATTTTTTTTCTAGCGGGGGAGTTTTCCCCTCACATCTCCCCGTAAATCCAGAGGGGAGCAGGGCACAACGCCGATGGGTTCTATAACCGAAACAACCCCCTTAGTTTATGACGGGGCCCGTTCATATTTAAAAATTTCCGTATACTAGATTTAGTCCACCCTGGGCCCCGGGGCACCCGGGGGTAAACTTTTGACGACTGATTAAAATTTCCCCCAAAACCCTAACCAGACATATAAAATTTATTTTATGAGGACACATTGATCACTCCCTCTATTTTCTCAAATTTTCTAATTAAACCGGGCATTTTACTCTATTATCGCTCCCCATCATCCATACAGGGAAAGAAACCCCCCTGGGAGTAATTTTTTAAGTGAAATTCAGTAGGGGGCAGGGGGGGTCCTAAGGAGGGCCCCCAGTCCAAACACGGGAATTTTTACCCCCTGACATAAGGATCAGTGGGGGATGTTAAAAATTTCCCAATTTACTTAAAACGCCCCTTTATGCCATTGGGGGGTATTTTTTTCCTTTCCCCAATTTGGGGTAAGTTTTTTTTGGTAAAGATTTGGGTTGGATTTCCCGTCGAGAGAGAGGGGGGAAATAATATAAATTTGGGAAAGGGGGCAGACACCCATTTGCGGTGTTTGGGGAAAAACCGTGTCAAAGAAAAATAATAGCCAAAGGGATGCTAGTTGTAGAAACCCCAAAAACCCTACTTTTTGATCCTTTCCCTCAGGCCACTGTGCGGGGAGGAGCGCTTACACAGGCATACAGCACTATTTCGCCTTTCAAATATAACAAAATTTGCAATGAAGGTTCGAAACAAACAGGGGCCCAAACCCCCAAAAAAAAACTCCGGGCTCCTCTTTACTGATTTGGGCTTTAGGGTGGGTTTGCCTGTACGCAAGGCCAAAAAAGATATCAAGTGGTACCCAAAAGAATTGGGGACTGCCCTTGGGGGTACTGGAGAAAAAGTTTTTCTTTAACTTGATCAATAAATAAAAAAAATTTTGGGATAAAAGGGCCCGTTTTTTTATTTACCTATTTTCTTAACCGCAAAAGTGGTGATAAAATAAGTTTTTTAATTGTAACTTTTCCATCACGAACACATATATATTGGGTTTATATAAAAGGTTTTGGGGCCCTCAAAAGGGCGGGGCTAGAAGTGGTGGTTTAGGCTGTTAGTATTTGTCTTACATAGTTATGTGATTTGTAAGGCCCGAAAAAAAGGGCAGTCGTCCATCCAGGAAAATGTGCGTTTGAGAGGAGGCGGGTTACACAGGACAGCACTATTTTTTCCTTTCAAAATATAAAAACAAATTTTCAAAGCAGGTTTTTAGCATAGGGGTCTAAGGGGTAATATCGTACATTTTTTGTAAAAATCTACAACCCCAACATCCTGCCTTTTCCCGTGCTTCCCCAAAAAACTTTAAAATGATCGTAATTATCAAAAAGAGCCCTATAAATGATGGCTGAAGTTTGAGAGGGAGGTATTTACCCTTTTTCTAAGACCCCGATCCCTGTCCCGCCCAAGCAGGGCTGGGGACCCAAAATTTGGGAGGCGGGAGGGGAAAAGGGGATAGCCTAGGGGGCCACCCCCTTGGGGCCCGTCACCAGAGAGGGGCGCACAAACACTACTGTATAACAGTCCTTCACCAAAATATAAAGTTGTGGCTGCCTGACTGCAGAGCTGTTATCGGCGGCTGCTGCTCGGCCCGCTCCTTACTCCGCTTACTTGCCTCAGTTCTGTCTGCCGGCCGCCCGCTTGTTTCTCCTGTGTGGCAGTGGAGGCGGCGGACAGGCAGGTAGAGTCGGAGCAGTCACAGACTGTGATTGACTGTCTCTGACTGCTCCGACTCTACCTGCCTGTCCACTCCCGGGCTGCCAACAGGAGAAACAAGCGGGGCCCGGCCCAGACAGAACTGAGGCAAGTAGCTGCGCGGCGCCTGTGATCATGTGCTCCGTAGAAGACGGCGCAGCGGAGTAAGGGGCGGGCTGAGCAGCAGCCGCCGATAGTGCTGCAGGGAGCCACACCTTCATAAGTCGGTGAAGGACTGTTATACAGTAAGTGTAGCCACTCAGTGACTGACCAACGGTTCAAAATAGTGGACAATAGCCCCTATACCCCTGCTGCTTATATTCTAGCCCTATATCCCTGCCTCCCTATTTATCTAGCCCCTATAGTTCTGCCTCCCTTTTATATTTTAGCCCTTATACCCCTTCCTGCCTATATTCTAGCCCTATAGCCCTGTTTGCCTATATTTTTGGCCCTTATAGCCCTGCCTGCCTATATATATGGCCCCTATAGCCTCCCCGAAGCCATGCCGGCCTATATATATGGCCCTATAGCCCTGCCTGCCTATATATAGCCCCTATAGCCACCCCAAAGCCTTGCCTGCCTATATATAGCCCTATAGCCCAGCCTGCCTATATGTAGCCTCCCCAAAGCCCTGCCTGCCTATATATAGCCCCTATAGCCCCACCGGCCGATATATAATCTCTATAGCCTCCTCAAAACCCTGCCTGCCTATATATATGGCCCTGTAGCCTACCCTATGCCCTGCCTGCCTATATTGATGGCCCTTTAGCCTACCCTATGCCCTGCCTGCCTATTTATATGCCCCCTATACCCTACCCTTCCTTGTATATCGGTATAAGGATTATTCTTTCCAACAATATTCTTTATAAATACATCCCAATAGATTTCCACCTACTCCAAAATTTTGAAATGTCGGAATTGTTTTTTTTTTTTTTTTCCCCATAATTCTACCTAGCTGGGGAGGGCGCAGATACGTGTGTTAAGTTAGGGCCAGATTTAATTTTTAGATTTTTTTTGGGGGGAGGGGTGCGCCATTGGTCATACTTGCCTAGGTCACCAAAATGCCTTGTCCCGGCCCTGACCTAGAGAAAACTCCTTCACGTGCTTCATGAAAGAAGGAATCTACTCCCCACAATGAATTATATATACGTTCAGTGGGTTGCATAGCTAAGGGCTTGTCCCCACGGTACAGGTTTTCAGTCGGCTTTACAGACGGTTTGCGGATTTCAAAACCGACTGTCAACCTTTTACATTGATTTAAGTAGAAAATCCAGGCAGCAGTCCCCACTGCACGGATGTTCCACCGGATGTTTTTTTACACCGCCGGCGGTCCGAAAAACTTGTATATGTTCATTCTTCTGCCCGGTTTTCGTGCGGAACATGAACATGTGGGAGCGAGGGGGGGGGGGGGGCGGGCGACACCGCAGACAAAAGCTGCCCCCCTGCGTGCCAAAAAAAACCAAAAAAATCCCGACCGGTATTTGGTTTGTGCCCTGTAAACGCATCCTAATCGTACATATAATGCTCAGCGTAAAAAAGTACACCTTTTGAAAACCCATAACCTGAAAGTAAAGTTAAAGGGGTTGTCTCACTACATTGATTCATATTACCTCAGTCCTGTTTTCTTGGTTTCACTTTGAATTCAGGGGCGTGTTTACTGGCTTCTACTAGGCTGCAGTAGAAGCCAGGTCTGTAGCTATAGCAACCAGTGCTGGCAGCCTATCAGGATAGATCAAACAGGTCTGTAGCTATAACGACCTGAGGAGCTGATGCAGCCCATACAAGAGGGGATATCTCAGAATAGGTAGGACACTGTTAATGGACACATATTGCAAAGTGACTTGTTTTTTCAAGATCTTTAACATAAAAAGCAATCCTTGTAGTGAGACAACCCCTTTAATAATATCACTTGGATTACAAAATCTTCAGTTTTACTCAAATTATTTGATGTAAAAATGAATACACCTCATGTCAAAAATGACTACATCTAGTATTTTGTATGACCTCCATGATTTATAAGGAGAGCACCGAGTCTTGGAGGCAGGGAATAGTGACAAGTGGCAACATCTTTAATTATTAATGATTTTTTTCTGTGTTCTGGGATCATCTTTTGTGTGCGCCACATTCAGGTGTCATGGTCATCTGTGTGGTCTGCTATAGGGGCTAATAAACCTTTATACTACGTGTTAAACTTATGCGAGTGATCAGAGCGTTCATCTGCTGCCGTAATGTATTAGCTGTCCGGTAGGGCACAGGTGGTACATACGACGGTCACATTGTCTGAGTGACCGTGAGGTCTAAGGTGAGATGGTTATGCTAAAATTATGAGCACAAAATACTGGTTTACATACACAAGAGCCATATGATGGAGTAATAAGGGGAAGGGTCTTGCATGTGTTAATCTGCGTGCACCTTGATAACTGTAGCGTCCTCTGTGCAGTGCCCTTCTGACATTACTGGAGAATGCTTCTGTGTGACTGACAGGAGAGCACTTTGCTCCGGACAGGACACGGTTAATGAGTGACCCAGTTGTTGTTAACTTTGATCTGTAATTTTTCTTGAAGAAATCTCGTCTTCCCAGCGGAAACGCGCCGACTGATTAACATCTTCGCTGAGACACGGCGGCTGCTAATAAGAAAAAGCCAATTAACGTCTTTGTATTACTCAGCACTTCGGAGAAGGATGTTACCTGAATCAAATTAGGGGGTCACCTGGGACCCCTGACTTGGAACAATGGAGGCGATTGGACATGCAGCGCTTTTAGGGTAGATCGATCTGCGCTGCAGAGGTAAAATCTCATCACATTGGGTTGATTTGGATCCTGCAGTCTCTACATGAGCCAAGCAGGTTATCTGCCAGTTCACACTGGGGAGAGGCCAATAACTGATCCCTTTTATCAGCCCTTTGAGGCTGGGAGGGTCTGCCAAAGTCTATTGCTTCCTGTGATCGGCTACTTCGGGCCTCCATATGCGTGAGTGTGACTTATATTTACCACTCCTCTTATAATGCTGCCGTACTGATATAACATCTGGACTGTGGCCCTTTAAAATCCTACGCAGTGTGTAATATTGCAGATTGGTGGATATATATGTGCAGCGCGGCTGTGGAACAATAGACATAAAATATGAATGTGTTCAGTCCCTTCTCGGAGCAAAGATTATAAAACCGAAATGAAATGTGAAATGGGAGCATTAAAAAAACATCCAAACGAAGGGATCGCAGCCGGAATAGGATTTATGAGCTTTGTAAAACATTAGATGTTCCCCGCAGTGCACGTCCCTTCAGGAAAGCTGATGACTGGGGGCTCGCTGTGGACGCCACCCTGGAAATATATTTCTGCTTATGACTGCATATAACGCTCAGCAACTACTAGTCTACTAATCTCATATGTTACACTAGTTCTTCTACTCCAGTCACATCCAGAGCTGCATGCATAGTTCTGTATGTTGCCCTAGGAAGCAGAATGCTATTTATTCCCATTCCCATGTGTGCTCTACTGTACGATGGACACCTGAACTTCTGGCTAACAGGAAATGTGGAGCCTGTGACTGCAGCAAAAAAGAATAGATCTCAAAGTCAAGACCAGTGAAGTGTATTACTGGTTCTACATATTCCCTACATATAGTGTTGGGACTTGGGACACACTTTAAGTCATATGTTAGGGGAGGTCCACACGGCGTGTTGGGATACTTTTTAGATACGTGTTTGGATCCGTGTTTTGGACCCTAAACGGATCCAAACACGCATCTAACAATGTGCAGTGTGATTTACATTGCTTTCAATATAAAACGAGCATCAGTGTTCAGATGAGTGATCACCAATGCATGTTTTACATGTGTCTTGCTGATGCGTCTTTTGGATCCGTTCAAAGAATTGTCATGTCAATCCTTGATCCGAAAGACGCAGCAGGAGCCCTATTTAAAACTATAGGGTGCGATTCTGCTGCAGCAAAAACACATCCAACCACGCACCTTTGTGTTGGATGCATTTTACGCAGCGCTATCGGATGTGTTTTTTCCGATTGAAAACTTATCCAAAAACGCTGTGTGAACATCCCCTTGTAGTCTTATCACATCTAGATCTGCATTCACAAGTCTTATGGCTGCCACCTGGACTACTGAGAAACACACTTTCTGCATGGCCGCCTACTGTATTGTACTGTGCCCAGAGCCATCTTAACAACACTATGGGCCCCTGGGCAGAGCACTGCAGTGGGCCTTGTCCAAATACATGATATCACCCTAGGTCTTGCCTCTAGCCACCTCCAAGCACACTCATATTATCACGTCACTTATGTCTGGACATCAGCGGCCTGCAGCCTACAGGACTGATTGGCAGGCAGGGCTGTGCAGTCGGCAAACCGAAGCTCCGACTCCTCAATTTCCCAAACCTCCGACTCCCAACTCAGACTCCTGACTCCCTCATACACGGCGCAGGTTTAAGTGATAACTTTACTGTAGTAAAGTGGTTAACATCCGGTGTTTATCACCTTATGATACAAAAAATCAAGCTTTTAGGTAGAACAGACACTGACAAGCTAAAGGGTAACAATGTTTTGATCTTTTGAACACTTGTGGGTAGAGTTGAAGAAAAAGCTTTATTTGTATCCAAGTCCAGTCTGCACCAACATTGGGAATGTGTAGAAGATAACTGGGATCAGATTGAATCTGATTCAGAGGCCAGAAGGATTCAGGCAGTATTGAAAACCAAAGGTGGATTTCCCAAATACTAACAAAATAATGAAAATTAACACTTTGATTTTTAGGAGCAAAACTGAAACTAAAGCAGATGCTAAATACTTGCAAGTCAAATTTATGTAAAAGATATGTAAGATGACTGTATATAAAAATTAAAGTAGCCCACATAACAAGCTGAAAGTGGATGGAGAGATATGGAGCCTGAAAGTCACAAATTTCAAACATTGTTCCCCTTTTCCCTTGTCAGTGTAAAAAAAATTTATTGGACATGACTTTAGGACACAAAAATATTGTAAATATGTAAAACTGCGGGAACATTTGTGGAGTCTCTGAATTTGTTCTGAGAAATAGTATTGCCCATCAGATTCCTGCATACATTACCTCACATCTGATCTCATTATTTCCAGGCTAGAGAACGGCCTCTCTCCCACTAACTTGGGGTTGGAAGCAAAGCGGTGACCACGGGGGCAACATCTCTAACAATGTCAGGGTATAAGGAATTGCCTCCGCCACAGTCAGTATTGATGAATGGTTAAACTCTTCTACTTCTTTGAAAACAGGCGAAAAATTTTGCTGAAATCTGTTTGCTATGGGAGCAGAATCTTTTCCCCTGGGGCAGCGCTTTGCCTGCTCCATGTCATCAATTACATTCCTCATGTGATAAGGGTGAAGATATGGGAGCAGTAGCACTGGCCGGACCCAATTCCTCTTGCTCTTTGCATCGAACTAACTGGACCAACTTATTATATATTTTGGGAGTCGGAGTTGGTCCACTTTATGATGACTCCGACTCCTGAAAAATAGCCACCGACTCCGACTCCACAGCCCTTTGGCTCCCTTCTCCACCATGGTTTTTATTTGTTTGCACATCCTAAAAACACACAAACAGTAAAATAAGTGAAGTCAACCAAGGGATCCTGGTTATGTTTCTTGTATTCCTGGGACAAGCATAACCCACCTGGGGCACCTATACTTGTGGGGCCCCTGGGCAACTGCCTAGTGTGCCTAATGGAAAAGATGACCCTGACTGTGCCTGCTGTAAATGCTGCATCTTCAGCAATGCAGTGCAGCAGCACAAAATCTACAAACAGTTGGGTTCAGTAGTGAGGTGTGCAGTATTGGAGCCAAAACCCTAACCAATATTCTGGAGAACCTTCTATGTGATTGGATCATAAAATAGGATGTGACACCATGGTTACGACTGCAGCTCTGTATTTGAATACAGTATAATTCATGACATAACAGAATTGTGACTGCAGCTCTAGATGTAACTACTGTATAAGACTTGAGGTAATGATAAAATTGCAACTGGAGCTCTTGATGTGTCTATAGTGTAATATAACACAACAGCACAACTGCAACTGCCGCTCCGGATGTGACTATAGTATAAGATAACACAACAGCACAAATGCAATTGCAGTTCAGGGTGTGAAGCAGCAGAACTTTGAATACACTATAATTCATGACAAAACAGAATCATAACTGCAGCTTTGGATGTAACTAGTGCATAAGACTCGTAGCAAAATTGCAACTGCAGATTTAAAATCTATTTCTATGCAAATTTTACCAAATCTCTCTGCAGTGTGTACATGACATTTCTTAAATTTTCATCCATTTTGCTGCTGCTGTAATAGACTTCAGATTTTCTACATGCAAGTCCACTAAAGAAAATCCACAGCATACGTGCCACATGTGATCATATCCCTGAATGCACTGCAAAAGCAGAATTGTGATTGCAGCTCTGTATGTCACAGACTAATAAGACTGAACAGCAGAATTGTGATTGCAGCTCTGGATGTCACAGACTAATAAGACGACTTCACAGCAGAATTTGTGACTGCAGCTTGGGGTGTGACAGACTAATAAGACTGACTTCACAGCAGAATTGTGACTGCAGCTCTGGATGTCACAGACTAATAAGACTGACTTCACAGCAGAATTGTGATTGCAGCTCTGGATGTGACAGAATAATAAGACTGACTTCACAGCAGAATTGTGATTCCAGCTCTGGATGTCACAGACTAATAAGACTGACTTCACAGCAGAATTGTGATTGCAGCTCTGGATGTCACAGACTAATAAGACTGAACAGCAGAATTGTGATTGCAGCTCTGGATGTCACAGACTAATAAGACTGAAAAGCAGAAATGTGATTGCAGATCTGGATGTCACAGACTAATAAGACTGAAAAGCAGAATTGTGATTGCAGTCTGGTGTTACAGGGCTAAATTTGACTGACTTCACCCGCAGAAATTTTGATTGCAGCTCTGGATGTGACAGAATAATAAGACTGACTGAACAGCAGAATTGTGACTGCAGCTCTGGATGTCACAGAATAATAAGACTGACTTCACAGCAGAATTGTGATTCCAGCTCTGGATGTGACAGAATAATAAGACTGACTGAACAGCAGAATTGTGATTGTAGCTCTGGATGTGACGAGTATAACACGATGTCATTCAGAGTAAATGTATGATATATAAAGGAAAATCGTCCTGAAGTGACTGGTGTTATATGGAGGTTGTAGTCTTGGAGGACGCCACGTTGTACGGTGCAGGGTTCTAGTGTTACCATGATTTGTCGTGGTGAAGGTGGGAGGGCGATGACACATTTTCCGCTCGGGCTGCTCTGTACAGGGTTACCCGTCGCTGTCCTCTGATTGACCTGCAGCCGGAGAAGAAAAGAAACAAATGAGTTTTAATCTGCGCGGAATCGCAGAGATATTAATGGTGGTAATATTATCTGCGCAGCGGAGGCGTCACATGACATCTCTGGGAACGACGCTCTATAGGACCTGGAATATGATAAATATTCGGAGATGTCTGTGAGGCGGCTGGAGGGTGGGACGTCTGTAACCTCCCCGCCATTGTCATTCGGTGTGGGATCATCTCTGGGTTTCTACTTGGAGTCCTACCTAGTGTCACCTTTACTCAGTGGACGAGCCTGGCATCGGAAAAGAGGACTCCAGATGTGACCCTCCCCAAGTAGTAAACGCCCTTGACCTCTCTTGGTCTATCTTTTATTATAGGGGGGCAACCCAGCTTTCCACGGAGCCTGAACAAATACAGGGTCAAGTCCCATCTGTGGTCCTTGTATTCTGTACACGATCCCCTCCTGATAAGGGGGCGCTGCAAAGCTTGGAACGATGTAGAATTAACCCTATGAGGATCCCCAGTAACAAGGTCACAGCTGTGAACGGGTCTATGGGGCTCCAGGGGGAGAAATGTAAAAAGGTGGACGTTAACCCAGGTAATTTCTGTTCATGAGATTTATTAAGTGGCAATACCAGAGACAGACATAGTCAGTGGGGGGGCGCTGTTTATACAAAAAAGCCATCCTTCTAACCTCATTCATCCTCTGTAATATCACTCATGATCGCTGCCTTGTGAGCTTACAATCTAATTATGTGCATAATCGGTCATTTGTAGGGTGCAGGCTACTGCTGTCTATATGGGGGCGTCCTGGGGTTCAGCTTAGGGCCGGGTGGGCTCTGGACTTGTTAGTCCAGGACATCTCCCTGCAGCAATCTCTTGCCTGTATGCCAGCACCAGGTCCCTGACATCATCTGTCCCTGCAGCTTGCTCATATGACACTTACTGGAAATCTTCCCAGTAGCTTTCTTCATCCATGCAGATGTCTGGAAATACCTTCCTCCTTAGGTCTGCAGACTATCGCTCCCTGAGACCTGATCTGCAACAGCAGGTGCAGAATTGGGGGCCCCAATGCAATAATCAACATGAGGCCGGTTCCACCCCAATCATATACTGTTCATTCCAGTGTACAGCTGTATCCAAGGTCATATATATAGATCCGTACTGTTACTTAGTGAACCTCCCCCATGTAATCTAGTGTATGAGTAGATCACTAAATCCAGTATAGACTAAGACCCTGGATGTGGCCATGACAGCCCAAATGTGAACCTCCATTCTTTACACTGACGGCTGCATCCAGAGAATTGGAAAACAACAAAAAGGAAATAAGGTTTCCATTTATGGTTGGGTGGGCATATGGGGAGAGTATTGCATGAATGGGGGCTTAGGCTTGGGTACATGTTTGGTAGTTGTACACATGGTAGAGAGATGGGTCAATGGGTGTGTAAAATAAACACTGGGCTACATCTGCTCTATTATCCCCTATGAGTCCGCTAAGGCAGCGCTGCAGTATCCACCAGGGTACCCTTTTTTGCGGTGCCCTGTTGGATACGGGCAACGTATGCATTAATGTAGTGTGAACCCACCCTTACTATGCTACCCTGGCCCATGCCAGTCTCCAGAGCAGATTACGTTTAGTGGGGACTCGGGTGCATTCCCTGGGTAGAAAAAACTATATCAAACCCCTCCCCACTCTGTCCAACAGCGGGGTCACCACTCTGAAAAGAGTGGCTCCGCTTTAATATACAGACTCCATCAAAAGAAAAAAATTGTTACATAGATAATAATGAAGAAAATCTCTAATAAACAAAATCAGTAGATACTTATATACAAATAAATAAAATCTATCAGTTTAGTGTGACTGCTCTTACAGTAAAGAACCCTCAGTGATTGATACTAAAATCTTCATTCCTTTAGATAGTAGATTTTATATAAAGGAAATTTTAGTTTTTTTGTGATGCACCTTTCAACTCTACCAATTCTCACTGCTTAAGAACGCCCAACACTCCTTTTATAGAAGTTTTAAGCTGGTAATTGCTATTCCATCTGAGAACAGGATGTGATAGAGGGAAAAAAGGTGAATTCTGTGATATATATTTTTTGTTTGAAACAGAATTTCTGATTAAAAAGCAATTTGATCCTAAGAGTAAAAGTTTTTGTTTATTAGAGATTTTCTTCATTATTATCTATGTAACAATTTTTTTCTTTTGAGGGAGCCTGTGTATTAAAGCGGAGCCGCTCTTTTCAGGGCAATGACCCTGCTGACAGACAGAGTGAGGAGGGGATTGATATAGTTTTTTCTTCCCCCTCCCGCTCTTTTTTGTCCCTCTTAGGTGTTTGTGTATATTTTCATTGACACCATGTTGCATTGCATTTATGGGGATAAGTTATATTTGGTATTTCAATGATATTTATTAAAAGTTATATTTTAGTTGGGAACTGTTTGCAGTGATAGAATAGTTTAATTCTCAACGCTCTATATGATTGTGGTGTTTAATTGTGCATTCCCTGGGTGACTACTCTGTAGGTTGTGATGGCCCCCTTATATTAAAGTATAGAGGACAGACGTCTTGGGGAAGGGGTCTCTGTTTCAGTTGTCACAATTTCTGCAATGGTCACTGGGTGTTCATAGAATAAACTGATTAGGAATCTTTTCCAAATCATCGAGTCGTGCCCCGGCCGCCATGACCTTGTCACTGCGGTGTTAGCCCGGATATAGGGCCCGTCCATGGTGTCGCCTTGTACTGAATGCTTTTTCTCTTATGATCCTAGCAAAGCCTAGGCCAGAATTTGTGTCCTCTGTGACTCAGCTGCAGCCTAGGACCCCCTCCCTTGGAGAGCGACTGCGTCGTCTGCACGTACTTTTCTCTTTATTTGAGTCATTTTAGGAATGACATTACTGATCGGTGCAGTAAATGCATCACATGAGCCGGGCCCACTCCTCTGCCGCATGCCAAGAAAGCAATTAGAAAATTGGATGGAGAAATTAAGGATTGATGCGTCTCTCGTCTTCTCGCCAGCCGAAATAATTATTGTCAGGGGGAGGGGAAAGAAAGTTTGACAGGAACTGAGATGTATGGATCCGAGATGAGACTGAAATATGAAAATAAGATACAAGCGCCACACTCCCGACTGATTGAGGGGGACGAGCTCCGCTCCGCCGGACAATGGGACCATAAACCGCCGCGGCTCTGACTGGTCGCCCATCAATCAGACCTAAGTGATGGCCGACTAGGTTCGATGTAAATAAAATATATAGCTATGAACCGCTGTGCCTGCAAGAAAGCCAACTAATACAGGGCCAAAAGTAAGTGCCCTCCAACATTGTAGCCACATCTCATCGTACCCCTTATAAGCTATCTGAGGACATCGAAGTCCCAGTTACATGGAGAAAGGAAGCTTTTAATAAATTTGCTGTGTTTGGGGGCGGTTTAGTCATAAAATTAACTCTACGCCTGCTCACCCTATCCGGCCATAGGATGGCGCCAACATAATGCTGCACAGCCAGGCCACAGTTCTCCACTTTAACTAAATTAGAAAGCAGGATGGTAGCCAAAATGACCGTTATCAGATGTGCCACAAAGGTCGTCCTGTCATTGCTCAATTACAGTGCAGTGCCATAATGGACATCCTGGTGCTGGTTCTGACTAGAAAGGATCCAAAGGAAAAGAGCTGGAACTCTGCAGCACCCTCTATTGGATGTAGCAGGAACTCTCTACGCCTTCCTCATCACACTGTTCACACCTGCTGCAGTTCTCATTCTGGTTTACAGTTCTGTGTCCAGTGTCCTTCTCTGATCACATAAGGTTAGGGATATTTGGCTTTTGGCTGAAATTTCAGGATGAACTTAACATTTCTTGCCATTTTTATAAATGAAGTAAATGAGACCATTTCTTTACTTTACAAAGCACATGTCCAACTATTCAGTGTTTCAGTGCTTCTTGCACAACTACCTGCCCGATACCTGACCTGGCTGATGCATAGCGCTCTGCTACACGTCTCCAGCATCGTTGACAGCCATCATTTCTGCTCGAGTGAATAGACTTTCATCACTGAACAGCACTGAGGACAACTGCTCCCTCATCCAGCATAGATGCTCCCTGGCTCATGCAAGACAATGATGCCTGGTGGTGTGGTCAGGTCATCTAGCATTCAGACCACACTGATGTAAACGGTTATGCAATGGTCTGACGTGACACTTAGGCTAGGTTCACACGGCTTATTTGCAGGGCGTAATTACGCCCCGCAATTACGCCGTGTGGCCGGGGGCGGGAGCGGGGGGCCGGCACCTCGCCAGCCCATACAATATCATTACTAGCAGCGCATATTCGCCGCTGGTAATTCCCAAGTCACTTATCTCCCCCCGCAGCGGATTCGGCGAGCAGGGAGAGGAGACGTAATCCATAGTTCTCTATGGGAACTGTGGATTACCGTCATGACTGGGACGTAGTCCAGCCGTAATTTGCGCACTCCGGCGCGTAATTACGGACTGAAATACGTCCAGTTTTAAGCCGTGTGAACATAGCCTCAGTTGCCTCGGACTAACCTTACAGGGAACCTGTCACATAGGTTATGCCCCCTTGCTGAGGGCAGCACAAGCTAGTGTCAGACCTGCTGTTTCCAGCGCTGTGTCCCTTATTCTGTAAGATGCCGCAGTTTTAGAGCATTTAAAGGGCTTGTCTCACTACATTGATTCATCTTACCTCAGTCCTGTTTTCTTGGTTTCATCTTTTAATTCAAGGGCGGTCTACTGGTGTCTTCTGGCTACTACTGGCCTTCAATGAGGAGCTGCTGAGGATACCAGGTCTGTAGCTATAGTGACCTGAGGAGCTGGAGCAGCACATATAAGAGGGGATATTTAGGAATTGGTAGGACACTGTTAATGGACACATATTGCAAAGTGACTTGTTTTTGCAAGATCTTTAACATACAAAGCAATCCTTGTAGTGAGAAAACCCCTTTAATGCTCAAATCTGGCAGGTTCCAGCCAGAAAATAGCTCATTCATGAACAGGTGTTAGCCCCACCCACCAAAGGCTAGCCTTGCCCATTTGACAGTAGGTTAATCCGTTGTGAGGTGGGTGGAGCATGAATTAGACTCTTTTCTGGCTGGAACCTGCCAGATTTGAGCATTAAATACACTAAAACTACAGCATCTTAAAGAATAAGGGACACAGTGCTGGAAACACCATGTCTGTCACTAGCTTGTGCTGTCCTCAGCAAGGGGGGCATAACCTATGTGACAGGTTCTCTTTAAACGTGCCTGGAGTGGTGTGTCATTCATCATCCAGTTCTGCAGGGCATTGTTTACAATGAAGCAGTCAGTGTGTGATGGAGACAAAGGACGTCCACTTCTTTGCCTTTCTGTGACTCTTCCAGTCTTTCTGTATCTCTGTTGCAACCTGCTGGTGACACTCTAAGCCAGGCATCCTCAAACTGCCGCCCTCCAGCTGTTGGGAAACTACAACTCCCATCATGCATTTATAGAATCTATAACAGTGGGCATGATGGGAGTTGTAGTTTCCCAACAGCTGGAGGGCCACAGTTTGAGGATGCCTGCTCTAAGCTCAGTGGCCACTTCCGTCTGAGAGCAACCTGCTTGAAGCCTCACAATGGCGAGGTACTGTTGATCAATTATAAGGTGTTGTCTTGGTCTCATGATGCCAAAATGTGAGCAGCAGGATGAGGAGGACTGTTTAAATCCCAATTCAAATTGATCCCCTGAATGTATTGGGCGATTCAGAGATTAAACACCTGTTGTGAATTTTTCCATTAAGCTTCTTGTTAGAGATCAACAAGTTGTGCAAAACTTACTGAAACATTAAAAAGTAGTACAAGTGCACTCTCAAGTTAAGGGCGCATCCCCACAGCACAGGACAAATAACCGGCCGGTATTTGTCCTGTTTTTCGGCCGTCTCCATGGCCGCGTGGGGACGGTTTTTCTCCGCGATGAGCAGAGAAGAGCCCTCCCCCCTCCCAATGAGAAGCACAGATTCCATCCGAAAACCGGACGGAAGAAGGTGCCTGCTCAATGACTTACCGCCGGCGGCAAAACCGCCGGACGGAAAACCTGTGCAGTGGGGACTGCTGCACGGGTTTTCCATAGAGCACCATTGTGCTCATTTTCGGCCGGTTTTTCAGGCGGTCTGAAAAACTGCAAACCGGCTGAAAAAAGGGCCGAAAACCCGTGCAGTGGGGACATGCCCTAAGAGTTTGTCTCATCTCATTTAGTTCATGTCAAAAATTTAAAAAAAACTTTGTTCATTCTGAAATTTCAACCAAAAGTTAAGTACCCCCTCACTTTTTGTGAGAAGTGTATGTAGATCTATACTGTTATTTTACCAAACCTCCCCTATGTAATCTAGTGTATGTGAGATCTCTAACCAGTATAGACTATAGTAGGAGACATGTATACTTCTAGATCCTGGATGTGGCCATGACAACCTGAGTGTAAACCTCCATTCTTTACACTGCAGGCGGCATCCAGAGAATTGGAAAACATAGTAAGGGTGTGTTCACATGGCCGCTGATTCCGGGCGTGAATTCCATGTGCAGAATTGGCGCCCAATACAAATGTAAAGTGATTTACACTATACCCTGAGTAAAAGCTGCATAGTCGTCTAGACGACGCTGATTTTATATGAGTATTCCGATAATGATAAAGTATAGGAGGCAGAAATCTGTCCTGTGCGGTACGGGGTGTTTCTGTGCTGAATTTTCAATGAGGAAAAAGATTTTGTGTGAACCTGCTCTAAAAAGGAAGAAGATTTATATTACAAAGTAACTAGTTGTTTTTGGATGAGTGATCTTAAAAGAAGATTGCTCCATGATTGGGCATTTAGCTTTGAGCACATGTTTAGTGGTAGGATCCATGTTGGAGAGACTGATTCATGGTTGGGGGATGCGTGGATTTTCTCACACCGCAGTCCAAATCTAGCTGTCCTATAATAATGACAGTCACAGTGCCCCCATAACAGCGACACCCACGGCGCATCCATTATTGTTAGCAGCCACTTGATTTCTATAGGTTCTGTATTCGGCTTAATTTCCAGATAATGTAATGTTTTAGAGGGATCCTAGCACAATACAGTCACTTTTGGTCATTCTCATTTATAAGATGATCAGTCTGTACAATTGACATACATATCTGACAGCCACACGTTATATACACATGACATACACAGCACAGATATGTCACATATACATGCCACATACATACAACAAATACAGGTCATAAACACATGACATACACAGCAGAGATACAACACATTATACATGCTACATACATAACAAATACAGGTTATAAACACATGACATACACAGCAGAGATACAACACATTATACATGCTACATACATAACAAATACAGGTCATAAACACATGACATACACAGCAGAGATACAACATATATACATGCTACATACAACAAATACAGGTCATAAACAAATGACAAAACAGCAGGATACAAACTATATACATGTAAAAACTTTAAAAAAAATCAGGTTATAAAAACAGACATTAACGCACGATAGTCACATTTTAAAGCCAAATAATCAACAAATACAGGTAAAAACACATGACATACACGCGAGTACAAAAAATATACATGCTACATACAAAAAAATCAGGGTTATAAACACAGGGCACAACAGCGAGATACAAAATTATACATGCTAAAAACATAACAAAAAAAGGTTTAAAACGACATACACAGCGAGATACAACACATTTTACTGCTACATAATCAAAAACAGGTCTTAAAAAAATGACAAAACCGCAGAGTAAAAATATTAATTTCCAACTAAAACAAAAAAGGTTTTTAAAAAACAATGTAAAAGCAGAGATAAAACAATATAATGCTACTACTAAAAAAAAATTACGGTTTTATAAAAACATGACATAACGCAGAGTACAACTTTTCATGTACATAATAAAACAAAAACAGGTTAAAAAACACATGAATACCAGCGAGTAAAACATATTATACTGCTATTACATTAAAAAAAATACGGGTTTAAACCATGAAATAACAGCAGAGTACACCATATAAGCCACTGCATGAAACATAACATCCACTGCAAATCACTGGCATACACAGCAGAAACATGCATGATCTGCATGCAACTTACAGCCCAAACACACGAGACCTATACACACTGCATAAATACAATACATATACAGTCTGACTGTATTATAGAGGTTTTCCCACCATGCACTTTTGAGGCTAAGTGTGATGGTGGGGTACCAACCCATCTCGGGGGGAAAAAGCCCCGAAATTTCAATCAAAATGGACAGCCGGTCTCGCTTGTGCACGACTCTCCATTCAGTTCTGTAGAAGTTCAGAGCACAGTCGAACACACCACTTTCCCCGTACTCAGAAAACCCCCAAAAACAATGGAGAGTCTTTTAAAAAGTGACCCGCTCTCTGTTCTGGTCCGAAACTTTCAAGGTCCCATTTCTGATAGGTTGTACCCGCACCTATCACACTTTGCTGGCATATCTTAGTAGTATGTCCTCAAACTGCATCATGGAGACACCCCTTTAATTAAGGGCATCGGATTATTAGCCAAACAAGTGTTTTTTAGTGCTGATTATCGGGGGTCTGATAATTGTGTTAATTTGTAACATTGTCTGTTTGATGTAGCCTAAAAACATTCATTCTTCCAAAAAGCACAGTTTGTGTCATGTAACCATGGACTATGATTAACAAGTTCCAGGCCGTTTACCCCCTTCCTGACCCCTTCCCTAGTAGATTCCGGTGTGAATGCTACAACAATTTTTTATGCTCCGTTATTGTACAGATTCTTTCACGTTTTTTATGTGATGTGTTAGGCCTCGTTCACACGGCTTATTTCAGAACGTATTTACAACGGATTTCCGATGTAAATACGTTCTGAAAATCATGTTGAAATCAGTTGCACATAAGTGCACTAAGTGTGGCACGTATTTGTAACTGATTTCCCGACGGATTCACCATCTCCAATCATTGTAGGTGGTGAATCCGTCCGGAAAGAATTGACATGTCAATTGTTTTTCCGTCCGGATTGCCGTCGTCAATCCGCGGCGGCAATCGGAAAACGGGTAGGTTTTGCGTCGTGTGAACGACGCGCCGTATTTTCTATTGAAATCAATAGAAAATAGGCTGTGACTTATTTCGGACGGAGTTGCCGACGGATTTTTCCGTCGGCAAATCCGTCCGAAATAAGCCGTGTGAACGAGGCCTTAGGCTTTTATTTTTGTCATTTTTCTATTTAATTGTTTTTTAAACATGAGGGAAAATAGTAAAAAAAAAAAGGTTGTTTTTTTTTTTTCTTTTTTTGTTATGTTTTAGCAGCAAAAGTGGGGCGAATATAAGTTTTGTAATTGTATCACTTGTCCATTAAGGACATGTATATATAGGTGATACAAAGTTTTAGGTTACTCGGGGGCAGGGCTAAAAGTTGTGATTTGGGCTGTTAGTATTTATTGTAATAGTCTATTATTTTGTGTGTGGTTTTTATTTTGCTTTGTTTTATATATTGTGCCCCCCATGAGGTCAGAAAAAGACCTTTGGGGGGCATTTGAATATCCCTTTTTTCTTTTGTTGATGTCGTCTGTAACTGGGGCTGATCTATTAGCCCCAGTTACAGGGGAAATGCATTCCCTACACTGACTGCAGAGCTGAACTGGGTCTGATAAGGCTCAGCAGCTCAGGTACCGAGCCCTGGAAGTCACGTATGTACAGCGACCGAAAAGCCAGAGATGGTGATAAACTATCCTTGTCTTATCAGTGGAGAGCCAGCTTTCCCTACAGCTCTCCAACCATCCAGCTGCACAATTGGTATACAGCTGCGCTTTCGGCACGGACGTCCCAGAACATCCAGGCAGAGATATACAGCCACCAGGGCCGGGATGCTTATACTCCATGGGTGGTCAGCAAGTAGTTAAAAACATTGTTGTCCGAAATGTGTAAGTGGTTAGCTGGACACTGAGATTTTGTATCAATTGCAGAAATAACATTTTGAAGGTTACTTTTTATGGATGTTACAGGATTACACATTCTTTTATTAAAATATAATTGTTTTCTCTGTAAACAGGAAATTTGTGGACAACTTCCCCAATAGGGGAACTGAATGGGTGCACAAACGGCCATAAGTTATGCACGATCATCTATGCAGCCAATAATGGCGCAGTGTGAAGGCTCCTTACCAGGATCAGTGATCAAGTTGATCAGGGCGCTAAATGGGCTATTACTGACCTATGTTAAAAAGGGCCTTAGATCTAACTGTGTGTATGTATGTATGTTGCAGATTCCAGCACTTGTGCCCGGGAAGTTCAATTCATTAAAACAAATGCACTTTATTTAGACAAGCATTAAAAACATTGGTTAAGATCAAAAATCGCTGTAGGTTTACGCGTTTCAAGCCTGTAAACCGGCTCTTAGTCGTAACAATCACACAGCTAGTGAGACCAGCATTATATCCACTTCCTGAGACTAATCAGTTACAAAAAAGTGGATATAGTGCTGGTCTCACTAGCTGTGTGATTGTTATGACTAAGAGCCGGTTTACAGGCTTGAAACGCGTAAACCTACAGCAATTTTTGATCTTAACCAATGTTTTTAATGCTTGTCTAAATAAAGTGCATTTGTTTTAATGAATTGAACTTCCTGGCACAAGTGCTGGAATCTGCAATATACCTCCTATTACTGGATATCTCCAGCCGGATTTACATCTTCCTAGTGCACCGTGCTTGGAGGGATTTAATGCTGACTGCACCTGAAGGGGAACCACTGGTGAGCGTTTACCTGCTTTTTTCTCTTTTCATTTGCATGTATTCATGTAAGTATGTATCTATGAATACATACATACATACAGGCAGTCCCAACTTGTGTCGTTCTGACTTGCAACTGCTCCCTAGTTGCAAATGGGGAATTATGGGGCATGGCTCGGTGTGCTGATGTCACACACCGAGTCACACCCCATAACATTGGAACGCCTCAAGCTTCTTACTTGCCTCATCCAGCTGGCCACAGCAGAGCAGGTCTTAACCATCGCTTTTGCTTCCCACCCACCTCGGTGTTCCTGCCGTACACTCAGTGCCAGTACCGCTCTCCCTCACACTGCTCCCGTCAGCCCCAGCACCGCTCTCCCTCCCGCCGCTCCTGTCAGCCCCAGCACCGCTCTCCCTCCCGCCGCTCCTGTCAGCCCTACAGCTCCACTTCTCTCCAGGCGCCTGCACTGTACTAATCAGCACCCATGTGTGACATATGTGGAACTACAAGTGCCAGCATGCCAGAGCAGCAGCTGTAAAACACATGTACTAATCAGCACTCATCCAATAAGTATATGTGTGGTGTGGAATGCTGGCATTTGTAGTTTTGGAACTACAAGTGCCAGCATTCCACGCCACATCTGTACTAAATATACCTGTTCTGAGTCGCAGACAAACTCACCTTATACAGGCTTTACCACGAAGGTATTTAATGTCAGGTTTGTCCTGCTTCAGCTTTGGGTCATGCAACGGGGGCATGTAGAATTTGATTGAACTGCAGATCATGTGACCCAGCAGGATTGACATCTCCATGCCTTTCCCCAAACTGTGATCACTCTAGACCTACACAGTCTTGTTTATGTAAAGAGCTGTGAGTAACGACGATGTAGCTGATGGTTAGCACTTCTGCCTTTCAGCATAGGAGTCTCAAGTTCAAATCCCTGCAGGAACCAAATGTGAATTTTTTTTTCTCAATTCAGATACCTGATTGAGGATTCTTTTATCTTTTTATTTATTTGCACTTTTTGACTAATTACTAAGAAGTACAGAGGACAGGAGTAGAATGACAGAACCTGAGGTTGAACACTCGCTCAGCAGAGAGTGTGTGTGATTACTAAACAAGGAAGAGACTGATCGTAGCTACCTGAGAGGAGAGGTGATGTCTGAGCATGTGTGGCCAGGACTGAGGAGCTCTCATCACTCGTCGTATCCCATAGAGACGAGCTGTACACTAAAACAAAAATGACACAGACATTTTATGAATGATGAATGGTGAAAATGTTTATAATTTATTTTTGCAAGCTTCCGACGTCAATTTTACTTTATGGGAAAACCTCTTTAAGAACAAACCTACAGTCTCTATCCCGTTCATAACCCGGGGACTGGGTGGTGGGAGCTTGCAATGTGACTACATGTTGTGTTGACCCCACAGTGTGCCTACATATGAGGGGACTATGAGGGTCTTTAGTGCTGAGAAATCCTGCAGCAACATAAGCCCCGGAAGGTCACATTGTGTTACTGAACACGTCTGCAGCTCGTTTCCTTCTGCAAATACTGTAGCTTTGCTAATTATAATGCTGCGCTCCAATATAACTGTCTGCTGTGCAGCCATAACCGCTGATATATGAGCGCTCTCACTTTTATAATTTGCTTCCATAAAAATAGGTTTGAAAAACAAATGAAAATCAGTAAAAATGGTTTTAAAAGCTTTTACTAACAAATGGCTTATTAAGAGATCGCTTCTCGCTGCAAACCCACGATTCCAAATCATCCAGATAAACCCATAGCCACCAACGCAGCCATTTACTTACTGTGACCCCATAGAACTTAGTGCAAGAACGGCAGATGATCTGGGATGTGATGCAAGGGATCATTCTTCAACCCCTTCCAGTGCCCCTGAACATCTTCTTCCAAAGTCACTGACCATTAGGCAAGATTGTTCTGGAATCCAGAAAAGCTGGGTGACAGGTGACCACCCAGCTTCACCAGATGCAGATATAACGAAGAAGCCCTTTAAGCAGCAGTCCATGGCCCTACTGACTGAGGGCCATTTATATATATATATATATATATATATATATATATATATATATATATATATATATATATATATATTATATATATATATACAAGGCAGTTCCCTAGTATTTCTCACTGGTTGTTTAGCAAGCAGTACTTTATAATAATCCTGCCCTCGCTGTAATATAAAGAAGCTCAGCATGCACTACTAATTTCCTTATGAGCCAACCTGGAGAGGCAGAGCTGCACTCACTATTCTGCTGGTGGAGTCACTGTGTACATACATTACATTACTTATCCTGTACTGATCCTGACTTACATCCTGTATTATACTCCAGAGCTGCACTCACTATTCTGCTGGTGCAGTCACTGTGTACATACATTACATTACTTATCCTGTACTGATCCTGACTTACATCCGTATTACTCAGAGCTCCTCACTATTTGTGTGCATCACTTGACATACATTACATTACTATCTGTACTGATCCTGTTACTCCTGTATATACTCCAGAGCTGCCTACTTTCGCGGGTGCAGTCAACTGTGTACATACATTACATTACTTATCCTGTACTGATCCTGTTACATCCTGTATTATACTCCAGAGCTGCACTCACTATTCTGCTGGTGCAGTCACTGTGTATATACATTACATTACTTATCCGGTACTTATCCTGAGTTACATCCTATATTATACTCCAGAGCTGCACTCACTATTCTGCTGGTGGAGTCACTGTACATCTCCAAAAATTAGAATAACATTTAAAATTAAAGGGGTTCTCCAGGATTATATTTTTATTTGTTATAGGGCTCACAAATGTTTTATATTAAACCTTGTCATTCATACTGTAATGAGTCCATACAATATATGGGTTTCTCCATTTGACTTAAATTATTGATATCAATTATCTTTTCAGTAATATTGTAATTTTTTGAGATGCACTAGTACATATCTTGTACAGATCCCGAGTTACATCCTGCATTATACTCCAGAGCTGCACTCACTATTCTGCTGGTGCAGTCACTGTGTACATACTTTACATTACTTATCCTGTACTGATCCTGAGTTACATCCTGTATTATACTCCAGAGCTGCACTCACTATTCTGCTGGTGCAGTCACTGTGTACATATATTACATTACTTCTCTTATACCAGTCTTGAGTTTCATCCTGTGTTGCACTCCAGAGCTGCACTCACTATCCTGCTGGTGGAGTCACTGTGTACATATATTACTTATCTGGTACTGCTCGCGAGTTCCCTCATGTACCATACCCCAGAGCTGCACTCACTATTCTGCTGGTGGAGTCACTTTTTACATACATTACTTATCTGGTACTGCTCGTGAGTTATATTCTGTATTATACTCCAGAGCTGCGCCCACTATTCTGTTTGTGGAGTCATTGTGTGTATATATATATATATATATATATATATCTCTATATATATATATATATATATCCCTTTTACAGCCACAAATTCATGATGTGCTTGTCACAGTGTATATACTGTGTATGGTGTGAAGGCGGGTATGATTATTTTGTCTTCACACGTTCCCTGTCGACACTGCTTATATCATGTCTGGCATTTCTAGGAGCTTCTCATCAGTGCTGCCAGGTTGCAGGGATGGCTGCGGTTTTCCTCATGTTGGGAACTTGTAGGGAGTCAGGGCTCGAGTACTTTTTACAGTCACATTTATCTTGTCAGTGTTTACATAAATCAGCTGGTTTATTTGTCATTTTTGCTGCCGCCTCGTGCGCTGACATAACGGTAATTACACCTGCAAAAAATGTCAGGGACGGATATGGTATCGCACACACGCATCACCGGGAACTTTCTCCTACCAGAGTTAGAACTTAAACAAACTTCCCTGGAGCGACATTCTGGATGAACAGTGCTGCGCTCACCTAGCTTTTCTAGAGCGGCTAAGCAGCAATGACCAATCCTGACCTCATCAAGCAATGCCTGATCTGTTAGTGGAAAATCTGGGTGATGCTACTGTAACAGAGGAGGCATCACTGCAGAGCTAGGGAGATCGGCTAGTCGGGAGACATGAAAAGCAGGGTGATCATTCAATAGCATGAGCCTTTTAGAATATATTTCAATTCCACCACACACCTACATGCTGCCGCTCCCTAAGGGCATGTCCCCACTCCATGGGTTTTCCACCCGGCAGTTTTGCCGCCGGCAGTCCGGCGGCGAAACATTGTAGAAGCACCATCTTCCGTCCGGTTTCCGGACGGAAGATGTGCTTCTCAATAGGAGGGGGGAGGGCTTTTCTCCGCTCATTGCGGAGAAAAGCCGCCCCCCCCCCCGGCCGTGGGGACGGGCGCAAAACAGGACAAATACTTATTTGTCCTGTGCCGTATAAACGCGCCCTAATTGTCCCTTTCGAGCTACACCTAGAATCTCTTAGGCTGTGTTCACACGGCTTAAAATAGGACGTATTTCAGTCCGTAATTACGTGCCGGAGTGCGCAAATTATGGCTGGAATACGTCCCAGTCATTACAGTAATCCACAGTTCTCATAGAGAACTATGGATTACGTCTCCTCTCCCTGCTCGGCGAATCCGCCGGGCGGGGAGATAATTGACATGTGAATTACCAGCGGCGTATACGCGCTGCTGGTAATGCAAGTCTATGGGTCGGCGAGGTGCCGGTCCCACGCAACCGCCCCGCCCCCGGCCACACGGCGTAATTGCAGGGCGTAATTACGCCCTGCAAATACACCGTGTGAACCTAGCCTCACCCAGACAACCAGTTTTTCTTTTTAGAAATCGCTAGAGCAGGTGCTCTCACCCAAGTGCATAAAAAGTGCAAAGGTGTCACACAAAAAAGTGCACAAGGATACGATCTACCACAAGCCCTCTCTGAAGAGAGACAGACCCTTGCTAACCCTTATATCCTGATCCCCCTCTGGGCCAAAAGGCACCTGCCAGATGTACAGGACAGGTGATCTCCTTTGCCAAAGCTCAGGATGACCCATCCTTTTCCAGGCATCAGTCCAGGTGATGAGCCCAGATGTCAACCAAACAGCAAACAAGGTGGCTTCTCTGAAGAGAATCGGGAAGAAAGAAACCAGGTGGCCACATACTCTCCACCTACACCTCAGAAGAATCTCAAAAGGGCGGACGCACCCCAAAGTCTTTGACAAACAACAGTGACACCTGAATTTACAGTGATGTGAAAAATTCATAAAATAGGATGTGCACAGTGAATACTGCCTAGAGTACCAGACAGACGACCAATATTCTACTCTGCACTAATGAGGGGCAATCACCCCAAAACAGCTGTCTGCAGATGAATATTTGGTTGGCTCTAATCCCATTTACTTTGCCAGATATGAATTGAGGAATGATTCAACCAATAGGTGTCGATGCAATGTTCTATCTCATTAAGCATGAGACTTTTAGAATATGATTTAAATTTCTCTGGAGCGACTAAATGGATGTTCACAAGGCGTGTTGGATTTGTCTTTAGATGCGTATTTGGATCCATGTTTCGGACCCAAACTCGCATCTAACAATGTGCAGTGTGATTTCCATTGCTTTCCATGTAAAACATGCATCGGCGTTCAGACAAGTGATCACCAATGCGTATTTACGTGCGTCTTTGTGATGCGTCTTTCGGATCCATTCAAAGAACTGTCATGTGAATTCTTGATCCATTTGATGCAGCAGGTGCCCTTTTTGAAACGATAGGGTGCATTTCTGCTGCAGCAAAAACTCATCCAAACACGCACCTGCGTGTTTGATGCATTTTGGATGCGTTTTATGCAGCGCTATTGAATACTTTTTTTGGATCTAAAAAACTTATTCAAAATGTCGTGTGAACATCCCCTAAGGCTATGTTCACACGGCTTATTTCGGGGCATACTGTATTTACGGACGTATTTCCGTCTGCAAATACGTCCTGAAATACGTTTCAAATAATGAACAATTAGATTAGCATTGACTCCAATGTAAAATACGCCTTGTTGTTCACACGAGGTGTATTTTTGCGACGTATGTGCGGACGTAAATACGTCCGTAAATACGATCGTAAAATTAAGTCCCCTGTCACTTATTGAGGCATATTTTGCAACGTAAATCCCCATAGTAAAGAATGGGAAATGTATTTACGACGCGAAATACGTGCCACACTTTGTGACACGTATTTGAAACGTATTTCGGGACGTATTTGCGGACGTAAATACGCCCCGAAATAAGCCGTGTGAACAGAGCCTAAGGCCATGTTCACACGGCTTAAAATGGGCCGTATTTCGGTCCGTAATTACGCGCCGAAGTGCGCCAATTACGGGCCAAAAACGGCCCATTCATTACGGTAATCCATAGTTCTCATAGAGAACTATGGATTACCTCTCCTCGCTTCGCCGGGCGGGGAGATAATTGACATGTCACTTTCTAGCGGCGTATACGCGCCGCTAGCAGTGATTGTCTATGGGCCGGCGAAGTGCCGGCCCCCGCTCACTCCCCCGCTCCTGCCCCGCCCCGTCCACACGGCGTAATTACGCCCTGCAAATACACCGTGTGAACATGGCCTAACAGTGTATAAGTCTCCACACACCTACCTGGTGCCACTCCCTAGTGAGGAATGTTACACCTTTTGAGATTGTATCACTTGGCCAACCAAGAGTCTGGAAAAGCTAATATAATAATAGAGGATTTATCGCTGCATAATTAGAAAGGGAAGATCTCTCCGTAGGGAGAGCACCTATATAGGCGTGTGGAGATTCGAAATTGCCTTTTTGCACTCCACGAAGCATCTGCATATCACAAGGCATTATATGAAAGGAATAAAATTAACTACTACTTTAGATACAAGCGCCAGGTGTTTCAGGGAACAAGCTGCACAAAGATCGTCAGAGGAAATCTCCTGCTGCAATCCTCTCATAGAGATAAAAAGTGTATATAGAAAAGACGATCGCGCTCTGTTCACTGTATAAGGTGCCAACTTAATCACAAGCAGTCCCCAAATAATCGAACTCCAAAATATGCAACCCCCATGCAAATAGTATAAAACAGTGTAAAACACACCTGTAAAGGCATGTTCACACGGCTTAAAATGGGCCGTATTTCGGTCCGTAATTACGTGCCGAAGTGCGCCAATTACGGGCCGAAAACGGCCCATTCATTACGGTAATTCACAGTTCTCATAGAGAACTATGGATTACGTTTCCTCTCCCCGCCCGGCGAATCCGCCGGGCGGGGAGATAATTGACAGGTGAATTACTAGCGGCGTATACGCGCCGCTGGCAATTCAAGTCAATGGGCCGGCCCGCTCACTCCCCCGCTCCCGCCCCGCCCCCGTCCACACGGCGTAACTGCGGGGTGTAATTACGTCCCGCAATTAAGCCGTGTGAACATAGCCTAATAGTGCAACCACTTCCCCAGAGATTCTCACTGGATGCTCACATCAGCCAGGAACCTCGCACTAATCCAGGTTTCTGTCCACTTCAATCTTCAGTTGGTGGATTTGTCAGAAATAATATATAAAACCATACAAACAGTGTGGTGTGTTCACCGCTGATACGCTCCGGCCGGCAGCGTGCGGGATCCACACATACAGGCTAACAGACTAGAGTGACGTCACTAAGGCTGTAGCTAACGAAAGCCGACCAGGCATACAAGACCTACGCGTTTCAGAGAATAACGATCTCCTTCGTTTTACACTGTTTTATACTATTTGCATGGGGGTTGCATATTTTGGAATTTGATTATTTGGGGACTGCTTGTGATTAAGTTGGCACCTTATACAGCGAACAGAGCGCGATCGTCTTTTTTATATATATACACTTTTTTATATATATATACACATTATATGAAAGGAGCTGAGAAGCTCTAGTGTCCTCTTTTGGATGTAACAAATCCTCAATTTGCTTTTGACCCACTGGATCTTTGGAAAGCAAAAAGGGATATTTAGCCAAGCCAGCATCACTCATCTGTATACAGCTGTTTCTGGGTTTTGCCCCTCGTCAGTTCAGAGCAGAGCGATGCTGGCTTGGCTGAGTGGGAAGCACTGAGTAGCTCAGAATGGGAAGATCTCTCCGTAGGGAGAGCACTTAAATAGGCGTGTGGAGATTCGAAATTGCCTTTGCACTCCACGAATCATCTGCATATCACAAGGCATTATGGGAAAGGAGCTGAGAAGCTCTAGCGCCCCTTTTGGATTTAACAAATCCTCCATTTGCTTTTGACCCACTGGATCTTTGGAAAGCAAGAGGGGATATTTAGCCAAGCCAGCATCACTCATCTGTATATAGCCGTTTTGGGGTTTTGCCCCTCGTCAGTACAGAGCATAATTAGTCAGACTGGTCAATCAGGAGTCTGGAAAAGCTGGGCGATGATATAACAGAGGATGCATTATGGCATAACTAATGGGATTGGTCAGTCGGGAATCTAGAAAAGCTGGGTGATGATATGTTAACAGAGGATGTACCGCTGCATAACTAGTTGGATTGGTCAATCAGGGATCTGGGAAAGCTGTCTGATAATGTAACAGGATCCATCGCTGTATAACTATGCAGATTGTTCTCCCAGAATCTGGGTATTGTGCTGTGTTGTTTCATGGCCGTTGCATTCGTTGTCACACAGCTTTTTAACAAAACGTGATATAAATAAGAAGAGGAGAATCAGGAAGGTTATGATCTCCTGCTTAATTCTGACCATTCTTCACTGTTTAAGGCCGTGTCGTAAAGGGCCACACACTACAGGCTCCTCTTCAGGCAGGAATTCCCCATCTTTTATGTGTCTTGTCTGCCCTGGTAATTGCATTTTTATGGCAGAATTATCTACATGTTGTAACTTTCTTTTTTGTGTCTTGCAGGGTGTGCCAAAACCAATCGCCATAGAGCCGTGTTCTGGAAACAAAGCCGCCGTCCTCACCGTTTTTCTTTGTCTGCCGAGAGGACTGGCCGGAGGTCCTCCACCAGGACAATCAGGTGAGACTCCTACACAAATTCCTGCCTACCTAGGGTTATCGGTTCCAAGTAGAGGGGTTGTCATAGACCAAATGGGACAGCAGCATGAATCTCTCTGCCAGTTTGCTACAATGTATCAGTCTGGAATCCAAGTCATTTAGTTCACAGAGCATTGTCTGGAGTTAACAGTTAAAGGGGTTGTCTCACTACATTGATTCGTCCAGTTTTCTTGGTTTCATTTTGAATTCAGGGGTGTATTTACTGTCTTCTACTAGGCTGCAGTAGTAGCCAGGTCTGTAGCTATAGCAACCAGTGCTGGCAGCCTATCATGAGAGATTAAACAGGTTTGTAGCTATAGCGACCTGAGGAGCTGATGCAGCCCATACAAGAGGGGATATATAGGAATTGGTAGGACACTGCTAATGGACACATATTGCAAAGTGACTTGTTTTTGCAAGATCTTTAACATAAAAAGCAAACCTTGTAGTGAGACAACCCCTTTAAATCCACTCTTTTTATTTTTTTTTTTTGAAGGGCTACATAAGTACTGAGTTTGCTATGAATATACACTCACCGGCCACTTTATTAGGTACACCTGTCCAACTGCTCGTTAACACTTAATTTCTAATCAGCCAATCACATGGCGGCAACTCAGTGTATTTAGGCATGTAGACATGGTCAAGACAATCTCTTGCAGTTCAAACCGAGCATCAGTATGGGGAAGAAAGGTGATTTGAGTGCCTTTGAACGTGGATGGTTGTTGGTGCCAGAAGGGCTGGTCTGAGTATTTCAGAAAATGCTGATCTCCTGGGATTTTCACCCACAACCATCTATAGGGTTTACAGAGAATGGTCCGAAAAGAAAAAAACATCCAGTGAGCGGCAGTGCTGTGGGCGGAAATGCCTTGTTGATGCCAGAGGTCAAAGGAGAATGGGCAGACTGGTTCGAGCTGATAGAAAGGCAACAGTGACTCAAATAGCCACCCGTTACAACCAAGGTAGGCAGAAGAGCATCTCTGAACGCACAGTACGGCGAACTTTGAGGCAGATGGGCTACAGCAGCAGAAGACCACACCGGGTGCCACTCCTTTCAGCTAAGAACAGGAAACTGAGGCTCCAATTTGCCCAAGCTCATCGAAATTGGACAGTAGAAGATTGGAAAAACGTTGCCTGGTCTGATGAGTCTCGATTTCTGCTGCGACATTCGGATGGTAGGGTCAGAATTTGGCGTCAACAACATGAAAGCATGAATCCATCCTGCCTTGTATCAACGGTTCAGGCTGGTGCTGTCATGGTGTGGGGAATATTTTCTTGGCACTCTTTGGGCCCCTTGGTACCAATTGAGCATCGTTGCAACACCTTGTGGAATCTATGCCACGAAGAATTGAGGCAGTTCTGAAGGCAAAAGGGGGTCCAACCCGTTACTAGCATGGTGTACCTAATAAAGTGGCCGGTGAGTGTAAATGAGCATGTTTTCATTCATTCGCCGTTAATAGACATCTTAAAGTGAGGGATAGGAAAACAAAGACTTTTAGAAAGTTGTAGAGCTTTTCATTTATACACGGATTAAACCTAATTTACTTAGAACCAGAAAACCCGTTAAACTATACTGTACAAATCACATGGGTCTGCTGGGTACCATGGAAGGGGAGTACCATTTCTGTGACACTTTATTGGTACATTGTAACAGAATCAGTCAAATACATACAAATGTGTGTCATGTTCTGTCACCAATATTATGAATGAAAAAAAGAACCACTTAATGGGATGTTCCGGGACTTACAAAGCATGTTGATCCGCTGGGGTATGGTTAGAAATAGAAAAAAAGAAGCATACTCACCTCTGTGATGCTCCTGTTCCGTCCCGGTGGCCGTCATGTACATCCCGACTGCGCAATGAACATCCATTGATCATGTGCTATGTGCAGCCAATCACAGGCCACAACGTCACATGCACATGAGCAGGCTTCTTTTTTTCTATTTCTAATCATGCCGCATAGGACAAAGTCCTGGAACACCCCTTTAAGATAATACCGAACAAATAAAAAAAAATTTAAAAAAAGTAGGTATTGTGCATCTGCCTTTTCATAGGGAGGTGTAGATGAGGCCTTAGTACATAAGCACACAAAAAAAATCTTTACGAAAATTGAGCCGTGATTTAAACTTTAAATTCACAGTGTGTCAATTTCTGTTGTGGATGTGATACAGATTTTTGACACAAATGTTCAACATTAACTTCAAAGGGGAAGTCAAAATTTGTGACAATTCTACAATAAAAGTTTGTTGTTGTGGATTTTGCTGTGGAAGTGTTGCAGATCTGCAGCAAGTACAATGTTTTTGGGAATTGTGTGACTGTTCAGTTTACTCTGGAGTAATTCATCACTTTCCTGAAGACATTGTGAATCATTTACAGTCAAACAGGAATCTAATCAGCGCCCGCATAATAGAAAAGTATTGATCATACCAGCTGTCACCAGTGTAACCAGTCACTAACCGGAATGGATCCAGTATAGGTGGCACGCACACCCATTTAGTGCTGACTTACTCTTCTGTGCTTATGTGTTAAAATCGTTATATTCACATTTTTAGTTTATTTTGCATGGTGTGTTTTTTGTTTTTTTAAATAATCAACATGTTTCATTGGAACCTGACAGGTACCATTTTTAGCCTATAGAAGTCAATGATTTAAAAATGTAAGCCCTTCCTACTGCAAGGGTTTTGTTTGTCACATTCATTTTTTCTTTCCTGCGTTCCAAGAACGATAACTTTTTTTATTTTTCCATCTACATAGCAGTGAGAGGGCTTGCTGTTTGCGTGCCAGGATGTCATTTTACATTGGTATCATGTACAGTACCATATCATGTCCTGGAACACAAAACATAATTCTTTGTGGGGTAAAATGCAAAAGAAAAAAAACAAAACAATTGCGCCATTTAGAAAGGTGTCATCGTTATGGTTCATGGTGCGGTATCAATGACATGCTATCTTGCATCTATCTGCAGGTTGGTACGATTATGGTTATACTAAATGTGTAGAGTTTCTGTTTTAAAACGTAAAACTTTTTATTTTTTTAAATCTATAAACCTTAGTAAAGGCTCATTTTCTGTGGACTGGAGTGTCATTTTTATTGGTACCATGTGACTTTTTGATTAATCACTATTCAAATTTTTTCAAGAGACAAAGTGACCAAAAACGGTGTACGGTAAAATTGGTGTATGGTATTTTTTTTTCAGTCTTCAGCAAGCAGGATAACAACTATTTTAAAAGAATAAGTTTTTATGGCCACAGCAATACAAATTCTGTTTACCTTTTTATTTATTTGTCTGTCACTTGCAAAATAGCAAAGAGAGAGTGTTTTGAACTAAGCTTTTTTTTTTTCTGATTTTCAAAACTTTTTTTTTTTTTTTTTATTTCTTTGGGATCAAAGATAACTAGCAACAGTTGTCAGCTTTGATAAACAGGCAGCACCCACTAGGTTTTAAGCAGAATAAGCTGGTCCCATACCCCCTCACTGACCAGGCGACATACAGTTACATCATGTATCAGGGAGGGGTCAAAGGGAATGTCTCATCAGAAAATGGCCCATTGTTTAACTAATTATTTTATGTTAACCAAATTGTTGAAGAATTTTTGATTATATTTTTTCAAATTTTCCATATCACTACTTTAAAAAAAAAAAAAAACTAAAGTCCTGCAGTTTTCATTTTAGCCAGTACTCCTAATGGTATGTTTACACAGGCATTACCCGGTGTATAGTGGCGCCTCCTCTACGCACCGTTATACGCATTGTGTTTTAGAAGTACGTGCTGATCAGCGCATACTACTAATTGCTCTGGCCCGAACTCCATTCACTTTCCTATACCTATACCTTATGATTTATGACCTCATAGGATTTATACATACAAACAATTTTGCCAGGGGCTGTGCAGGTGTTTTTCAGGTCTGGGGCGGCTGCAGGAGAGAACTTACTTTGCTGACTTAGCCTGCACATTAAGAGGAGTTGGGAGCAGAGCAGGAGAGGCTGAGGTACTGGGTGGGAAGCGGGGACTGGTGGAGCATGCTTTGTCCAGCGGCAGGGGATTGCTGGCTGGGAGCAGTGTGCACTAAGCTTTGATAGAAGTGCTGCATAAGATGTGCCGCCTAGGGTCGACCATTCCCTACCCGCTCACCATTCCTACGTCATTGGCCCTCCTGAATATATCAGTGCTATAGAAATAAGAAAATTAACACATGCTTTATACCATGCAAACTGCAGTGACACTTGATGATCCAGGCATAGTACCATGCCAGATCAGCAGATGTTCACCCAAACTTTCCAATTCCCCTGGAACACATTACATGGATGGAGAGTGGCAAACCCCAACCAAAATGGGCCTTCCTGGGTGAAACAAAGCGTTTGAGTGCATTATAGCTGCTTATGGCTGGAATGTAGGTGTCACCAGGGTGGGGCTAAAATATCTGCCAGAATACTAGATAAATGGTTGGCATGTATGTGTTTACTTGATACTCCAGTAGTTCATGTGATGGCTCCATCATGACCCCAGCTATTCAACATGAATGCTTATGTATATATATTAAACGTTTGATAATCTGGCCCTTTTTCTCCCAAATTTGCCAAATGTTACCGTATTACAGGAGTACACTTTTCTTTCGCCTTCATTGTTGTAGTTGCGATTATACTGAGGTGCTCTTGTTTTTGGCACATCCCTTCCGTCTCCTCTGCCTCCTTGTAAAGGGTTAATGTGAGATTACTGCTCAGATCCTTTCGTTTTACCGGGAACACGCGATAAATCGTCGGCTTCCAGAACGTCCTGACAGGAAACAGCAACTTAATATAAATTAATGCTCGTTATCATGAAACGAGGAAAGAACCAATAAATTCAATGAAGCTGTTATGGTAATGAAGGCTGGAGCTGTGCCCGCGACACGGTTATGGCCGGACACTACTGACCTCACATCACAGGAGCAGTCACCAAAATCAGCAAAATACGGTAGGGGTGGGGGGCAGGAAATCATAAAATCCTCAGGATACAAGAGTCCTGGAGTCTCTTCTGTAAAACTAGGAGAATATTCTTTCCTTAAGAAGCTGGGTTACAACTAGTATGACTACTATTACAGTTTTTTAAGGGATGTCTTCCACCTTTTTAGACTCCTGAATGGTAATTCTGCCTTTAAGTATAGATAAGACCAGAACAACAGGTAGGCCTAGGTCGCCACTTCATCCCTGGCAGGAAGGGGGGGACAAAGAGGCATGTGTTGTTATAATCAATGGTGGTGGATGGATGGAGGTCACATCTAGTACATTCATCCATAACTTTCTGGGAAAAGAGCTGTCATCATTGATTTCTTTTGGGCCTGAAATCTGAAATAAAGGCTTCATCTCTGGAAAAGAACCGAGGTTGTCTGTCCTGGATTTTTACTTGGAGGCGGTAAAAGGTGGACACCTTCTATAGCTTTGTTATAAGGGCTATAGAGCAATATATACTTCATTGATCCTGATGACCCATATGATTATAGCATGGAGTGGGCTAAATCTCCCACTGGGGGGCCTTATTTGTCTACACCCGAATACCTTGACCCAGTCCAGAGTACAGATATACACCTCTTGTAACCAGCTTTCCCAGAGCACAGATAAACCTTAGTAAGGACATGTACAGTAAACGGATGCCTCTAACGGATGCCAAAGAGTAGCGTCTGTCACCTATAAGGTCCCATTGTAAATATTTTTTAATGGATGCTGTCTTATAAAATAACATAGACCATTAAACTATCCCCTATTTATCTTTTCGGTGTACAGACATATAATGGTTAAACCATGGTCAAAAGGAAACTGCTTTGGCCTCCGTTAGGCCATTTAGCATATATGTTGGGAGCTTTTGCAGTGCACACGCTAAACATACATTGCAAGCATGATGTGCCCTAGTGTTATACATCTAAATTCAATGGAACAGGGAAGAAGTTTAGGAAAGATTACTGACATTACTAATACTATAATTATATCACAAGGCATTATGGGAAAAGAGCTGAGAAGCTCAAGCGCCCTCTGTTGGATATAACAAATTCCCAATTTTCTTTTGACCCACTGGGTCTTGGGAAAGCAAAAGGGATATTTAGCATTACAGTAGCCACATGTGAGCTTACCCAACTTATCCTGACTACTAAAGGGCATATTTGCTCCATGTGCTCTTATAGCGGCCACATTAATTGTCTCCCAGCTTTACCAGGAACAGACAAAATTGGCTAAATAAAGTTTTTAGCAATATTCAACGAATCTTGCTGTCTAGGAGGAAGTTAAAGATGCAAGCAGTGTCCGATCCATCATGCCGTGGCTCATGGTGACTTTCCTCTGTTTATCTTTGGGACCCATTGAGGATTAATGAGTTATGGGAGCCCAAAGACTACTAAATCTTGTCTCTACATCTGCCAGCAGCAATTCGGCACAATACAGATGAGTTATGAGCACACAAGTCACTTGACACAATGTACATATACATAGAATATGACTAGACATATATACTGGTGTCATCTTCTGCTGTATACATACTAAGCAGGGCTGCCTTATCCACTGGGCACACTAGAATAGGGGCCCTAGTTGGCTGGAGGTTTGGTGGTATTTTGTAACCATCATTTTGAGACATCATTCATAGAACATTGTCTTATAGCTATGTATTTATAAAAAATATCTTATTTGTATGAATTCATCTTTAAGGGTATGTTCACACGATGTATTGCGGGGCGTACAGTACGTGCCAAAATACATGATGTGTTTCGGGAGTTCGCACTGATCAGCGCGTACTGGTGCGGAGGGGACTTGCATTACTCGCGGCGCGTAAGCGCCACGAATAAGTGACGTATTGTACGCGCGGGGGACGAGTGGTAATCAATAGTTCTCTATGAGAATTATGAAGTACCGTAATTATGGGGCGCATTTCCCCGCATATTAAGCGCAATACGCCGCAAAATGTGCCCCAAAATAAGCCGTGTGAACAGACCCTAAGGACACAACAACTTCACTGTTTTGCAAAGACACACAAATGAACCAGCAGCTCTGCCGACAAGAGACTGATAAACACTGAGTAGATGAATTATTTTAAAGAGTATTTCAGCTGCCTATAGTATACATTGAGTTACAAAAGTAGTCATATCCCTTGATATGTTAATTTTTAAATGTTACAGGCACAAACTTAAAGGGAACATGTCAGATGGTTTATACTACTGCATCTGAGAGTAATATGATGGAGAGGAGCTGAGCTCTGTGATATATAGGGTTATATGATAGAGGGAGAGAAGCTGAGCTCTGTGATATATAGGGTTATATGATAGAGGGAGAGAAGCTGAGCTCTGTGATATATAGGGTTATGTAATAGAGGAGAGAAGCTGAGCTCTGTGATATATAGGGTTATATGATAGGGGAGAGAAGCTGAGCTCTGTGATATATAGGGTTATATGATAGAGGAAGAGAGGCTGAGCTCTGTGATATATAATGTTATATGATAGAGGGAGAGAGGAGCTGAGCTCTGAGATATCTATAGGGTTATATGATAGAGGAGAGAAGCTGAGCTCTGAGATATATATAGGGTTATATGATAGAGGAGAGAAGCTGAGCTCTGAGATATATAGGGTTATATGGTAGAGGAGAGGAGCTCAGCTCTGTGATATATAGGGTTATATGATAAAGGGAGAGAAGCTGAGCTCTGTGATATATAGGGTTATATGATAGAGGAGAGAAGCTGAGCTCTGTGATATATAGGGTTATATGATAGAGGAGAGAAGCGGAGCTGTGGTATATATTGGGTTGTATTATAGGGTAGAGAAGCTGAGCTCTGAGATATATAGGGTTTATACTTGATAATAGGAGAGAGAAGCTGAGCTCTGTGATGTATAGGGTTATATGATAGAGGAGAGAAGCTGAGCTCTGGATATATATAGGGTTATGTGATAGAGGAGAGAAGCTGAGCTCTGTGATATATAGGGTTATATGATAGAGGAGAGAAGCGGAGTTCTGTGATATATAGGGTTATATGATTATTTTTGGCAGGATTTCTGAGAAAAAACATAAGAGAATCAAACCAAAAGTGAAACACACACAGAGTAACTGACAGTTTGATCTCTAACACACTAATACAGGGAAAGCTGTCAATCACCGTATGTGGGGGGAGGAAGCAGGACTCTTACTGTCTCTTAAGGAGTCTGGCCAGTATTTTCTCTGCTTTTTACTTTAGAAATTCTGCTATGAATCATATAAACCTATAGTAAACATATTGTGAACACAGATTCTAAAAGGGATTTAGGATTGGACGGTGTCTGGGTCATTTTAATACATTATATTAGTTAGTTGTTATTATAATACATTAGATTCGATTTAAACCATTCCATTGTAGCTTTGGCTGTAAGTTTAGGGTTATTGTCCTGCTGGAAGGTGAACCCTCTAGGCTCACACTGACTTCATGCCCCCAACACACGTTACAATGTATCAGTGCAAATAAAATGTATTGCCTGTAATCCAGAAAATGAGAGATTTTACTGTTGCATTGTTCAGGTCACTGATACATTGTAACAAACCCATCAACTAGCGGGGTGGGACTATGTCATTACAAACCCTGGATGTAAACAGGAGGCCAATATCAAAGCTAATATGGAAATTATACAAAGTCTTCAGAAAGTTGTACACAAGACCCGAAAAATGCATAAATCGGGCACCCACTGTGGCATTAGATGGATGGCCTTTTCGTATCTCCATCTACTTTAATGGATAACCCCTAAACATGTACTGAGTGAAAAGTAGGTAAGGTCTCACATTGGCCATGGTCAGTGTCTGATGGTGACCTTGACCTGAATTGCTGTGACCTATAGGAGCAGAGTTTAATGGAATTGGAATTACTTTATGACAAGAGAATAAGAGAAGAACAGAGAGAGTGATATAATTTATAACTGATGATCTGTGAGAACACTACAGCACTTGGAGGGGCTCTGCATAGGTGCCCAAAATGGACTACATATATGAAATCTATCCATGTAGGAGCCACATGTATGAAAACTGACTAGGTCTAAAATTCACTTTCTTTCTCATAGCAACAAATCACAGTGCCCCTTTAATGTCATATAGTGTTCTGGAAGAATGAGAGTGCCGCTCAGATTGGTTGCTATGGGAAAGAAAGTGAATTTTAGACCTAGACAGTTTTCATACATGTGGCCCTTAAAGAGATTGTCTGGTTCAAATAAAAATTAAACAGAAAGCTACCTGTGCAAAACAAAAAATGAAGCCTATAGTCCCCTTCCTCTGCTCCAGTGCTTGCTCTCCCCGGTCGTCTTTACCTCTCCTTCGCCTCCGAACAGGCACATCACCATTGTAGCTGCAGCAGTCACGCACCTCTCCTATACCCAGCACTGTTCAGAACTGAATGTGATGTTGGCACAGGCAGGTGACCACTAAAGCCAATCAGCGGCTGCAGCAGTGATGTCCTGTTTGAAGCGAAGGAATGATGTTTTATTCTTTGACATGGGCAGTTTACTGTTTGATGCTTATTCAAACAGGACAACCCCTTTTAATGAAGCAATGGGAGAGCTTACTTTGGTTGCTGTTGCCCCCGTTGATGTGACCTCACTGCTGCCCGTTAGTGCTGATACAAGCGCCAATGTGTTGCTAGTAATTGTTGCGCATGGCATTGCTGCCTGGAGAATAGAACAGCATATATGGTGGAGCTCGGAGGAAGTAGAGACATGAGTGAGGGCATAAAGTCCCAGAGAAGTAAGCCCGTTAATAGCTGCACAAAACATTAGGATATTGGAAGCCACTAACCAGATGGGCAGAGTGGCTGCCCTGCCACGAGGCTAACACAGGGTCAGTCCCCAAAGCTGTACAGAGTGCGACTGCTGGAGCAAAGGGGACAATTTCATGAGTACGCCTCCTCTTTGCACCATAGTTAAATGTTTAAGTCAGCACTGTGTTGTGCAAGCATTCAGCATCCTGTGTGCAAAGTGACAAAATCCTTACGAGGCCAGTTCGTATCGAGCTACGAGCCAGGATCAGACACCGGGAGATGGCCGCGCTTGTGCAGCTCTCTCCCATGACTTCTGTAGGAGATCCGAATACACCCACACACAGTCAGGACTGCTATAGAAATGAATGGGGATTCATCTTCCCGTTCTCTAACGCTGGCTTGTATCGAGTTACGAACTGGCCCCAGAAGGGATTTTGCAAAGCGAACTTTGTCATCCTGTGCTTTCGGGTTGTACTCGTGATACGCAGAATATAATGCCAAGTGCACACCTACACCCAAGCGTGCCATTAAATGTAGTGAAACCTGCAGAGGCATGAGCAATTCCTTTATTCAGTGACAACCCCACTCATTTCATAAAGACACAGCAGGCTGTGGTAGAGACTAGGGGGAACCTGTAGTGGCCTGTAGGATGGGCTGAGATTCAGCATTCACTTAGTAAACCCCTGATTTGGTGGCATCTCCAAAGGAGATCCAGGTCCATGACCACAGTTTAATGACACATATGTTTTTCCAGATAAAGTACTTGTATGGAATCAACAAAAATAAATCCCAAATAGTACTTTGTGGCTTCCCAATGGGCGGCTGTGACACCTGAATGCTTGATCTGGCTTTACTAATATTACCCAAAGTCTTTGTGACGGGGCATGATAAAAAATAGAAGAGAAGCTGCATACTCCCCTCCAGGATGTTCCCGTTACGTCCCGTTCATCTGGCTGTAGCATGGATCCTTCCTCATTCATGTGCCAGGTACAGCCACTCACAGGTCCCAATGTCACATGTACATGACCTCTGTGGCCAGTGATTGGCTGCACCTGGCACATGACCGCTGTGGCCAGTGATTGGCTGCACCTGGCACATGACCGCTGTGGCCAGTGATTGGCTGCACCTGCCACATGAACGCTGTGGCCAGAGATTGGCTGCTCCTGGCACATGACCTCTGTGTCCAGTGATTGGCTGCAACTGGTACATGACCGCTGTGGCCAGTGATTGGCTGCAACTGGCACATGACCGCTGTGGCCAGTGATTGGCTGTACCTGGCACATGACCGCTGTGGCCAGTGATTGGCTGCACCTGGCACATGCCCGCTGTGGCCAGTTATTGGCTGCACCTGGCCCATGACCTCTGTGGCCAGTGATTGGCTGCACCTGTCACATGAACGTTCATTGCTACAGCGAGATGAACGGGACGGAATGGGAGCACCCGGAGGGAAGTATTCTTATTTACTGCTCTTTTTATTATGCCCCATCGGGCAAACCAGCTGTTGCAAGTCCTGGATCACCCCTTTAATAATGTTCTCCATCAACATGCCAAGTTTCTTGAGGAGCAGTGACAGATCAAAGTTGGAGAATTCAGATGTGGACTGTTCCCTGGACAGGTCAATGAGCTGATATCCTGAAGAACAACCTTAAAACTCTTACCTCTGTGACAAGTTACATTATCATCCTGAACAATGACAATGACCAAACCTATTGGTGGACTGAGAGAAGTGTACAAAATGATTATGTCCACCTATGCAGGTAATAAATGAGGTAATGCTCGCCCTCTCCCCTGGTCCTTCAGGCCACCAATGCCTACGCAGGTTTGTCAGCAATGACTTTGTTTCTGTGGCCGTTGGTGTCCGGGGTTTCATCCCCCCCCCACACACAACCCTATATCATAAATGAGTGGGGAAATGTGACTGCTGATAGTTGACTGGGAACAACCAACATCTTTCACCGCACTCCAGGCTTGATTATTCTCATGCCACAGACATACGGTGCAACCACGGCATAGCCGAGAGCTTCTGCAGCATGCAGAGGCGATTTTCAATTGGCTTAATAAGCGGCCGTATGGAATTGCAGGTGAAACCGGGCGGCAATGAATGATCACTGTTTATCAGTGTTCGCTGCTTGTTAATAGCTATGCGGTTTTAATGGCGTTTACCTGCAAATTGAAAATCACCAGTGCAGGGTGCTGTAACGGTTCACAGCCGCACCATGACCTTGTTGAGACTACTCTGTTTATTCCCACCCCAAGTGCTTTCCCTTATAACTGCAGAGTAATTTGCATTTTTTGGCTGGGTTCACACGGCAGCTTTTTGTTCAGTATTTTTAAGCCAAAACTAGGAGTGGAAACTCCACAGAGAAAATAATGAAGCGATTTGCACCTTTCATGTTTTGGATCTACTCCTGGTTTTTGGCCAGCAAATGCTAAAGCGGATACTGCCATGTTAACCCAATCTTCCTTCCTTGTTCATCTACCTGATCTGGAACAACTTCTGCAAGTAATTAAAATAATTCATGTCTATTTGTCGGAGGCATGTTTAATGAAGCAGTTTGTTCGGCCACTATACATTGTCTTGTGTAAGGGGCCGTTCACACTGCGTTTTGGGATTTGAAAATTGCATCCAAAAATGCAGCAGCGATCAGATCTTAAATGGATCCATCTTGTGTCCAACATGCAACTGCTTGTTTGGATGTAGCAGGATCGCACCCTATGGTTTTAAAAAGTAAAGCGTTTCAAAGTAAAAGCAATATGTGTTTGGATCCGTCTGTCGGACCCTAAATGGACCCAAACACGCATCTAAAACGTATGTTCACACGGACTCAACACGCCGTGTGAACATACCCTAATAGCTGAGAATTGTGTATTTGCTATGAAGCATAGTGCTGGGTGATACCCTCTAAGTTCGGTGAGGGTTGCAGGCTGAATACACAAGTTGTAGGTGAAATGTCCCTTTAAATTCTCCCCATGAGAGGAGAAGTATGTGATGATATTTTCCATTGAGTTTTGCTGCCAATGAAGTGATTATTTCTCTGTGTACAGTGACGTGTGATTGCTCCAGTTACTGGTATATTATAGCCTCCTCTGAATGGCACCGCTGCTTCATACGTCTTTGAGTTTAGCATCGGCGGTTGTCGCTCTCTTCCATCCTCTGACTTGATTGTGCGTTGGCTTGAAGTGACCTTCCAGCGGCAGCAGCTGGTGAATGGCAGCAGCACCGGCCGCCTGCGCTTATAATGACTCTGCCATAGAACACAAATTAACTTCAAGGAAAACACTTCAAACGTACAAAGCAAGGTCGGCGACCGAGACCCGGCAGGGAACCCCGCGCTGCACTCCATTCTTTACAAACTAATTTCTAGGTACATGACGAGGTGACTGGTAATCTACAATTATTCTATAAAACCGGGCACTTATTCCAATCCACTATTGTGCCTCCAGGTTCGCTTGGAGCCCTCACCACCACAATATAGTGCAGGGTAAAGGGGAACACCGCCTTCACTGTTCTCTTGACATTCGTACCGGTCTGTGAGTGGGGCCCAACAGAATAAATGGGCAATCTTCTGGATCACACCCAGACTTTCCGTCACTGGGGGTAAAAAAACCGATGCTGTCCCTGTGCTAAGTATTTTTTTGGTCTTGTCATTGTGTCATCCTTGCTTACCCCTCTATCCCTCTCTAGCAAATCACAATGGACTTATGGCCCTCAGGCTGCCCCCACCTCCATATTTTTCAGATGGAGAATCAGCTCTCTGCAGGTTCACATTACCCATAGAGAAGAGGTATTTAAAAGGGGTTGTCTCACTACAAGAATTGCTTTTTATGTTAAAGATCTTGCAAAAACAAGTCACTTTGCAGTATGTGTCCATTAACAGTGTCCTACCTATTCTGAGATATCCCCTCTTGTATGGGCTGCATCAGCATCTCAGGTCGCTATAGCTACAGACCTGTTTACTCTCTCATGATAGGATGCCAGCACAGGTTGCTATAGCTACAGACCTGGCTTCTACTGTAGGGGTATGTTCACAGGGGGTTTTTGGTCGTGGTTTTGTACGTTTTTTTTTGAGGGTTTCCTCGTCCAAAACGATTCCAAAACGCCCCTAGTTCATTTCATTGATTCCTATGTAAAACCTCATTGTAGTTCACACACGACGAGGTTTTTACACGCTTCTTTGGAAGCAATGAAAAAGAAGTGTCATGTCAATTCTTGAAGCGTGGTTTTTAGCGCGGTTTTGCGCGGTTTTTGTCCTGGCTATTCATTTGTATGGGTGAAAACCTCGTCAAAAACCTGATTCAAAACCTTATCAAAGCCTCGTCAAAAACCTCGTCTGAAAAAGCGTGTTTCAGGCGAGGTTTTGATGTGGTTTGGACGAGGAAACGCTCCAAAAACCTCGTCCAAAAACGCTGTGTGAACATGCCCTAGCCTAGTAGAAGCCAGTAAACATGCCCCTGAATTCAAAATGAAACCAAGAAAACAGGACTTAGGTAAGAGGAATCGATGTAGTGAGACAACCCCTTTAACGAGCTGTTTTGCGCCCCCCCCATACCTTATAGGTGCCGTAGCAGCTGCCTTGTCTGCCGCTCATTACATATGTCCCCTGTAAAAAGTGCACAGCCAATTACTGCATGGCATGCTAGTTGGATATTTTTTTTTTTTACTGTAACAGAACCGCACTAAGGCTCCATTCACATCAGGTTTACAGCTTCCGGTCATGGTATCTTTTGGCATAACTCAAAAAGTGTTATAGGAATCTATAGGGCAAACACAGTTCAATTTGATCTATTTCACAAACGTAGATGCTTTATGTACTGGTCTACCATTATCGAGGTATCCCAACAGATGCCATAAATGGAGGATATAAATGTGATGTGAATAGAGCCTTAGATGTGTAAATAGGACAGGTGTAAACAATGAAAGTTCCATTCACCGACAGCAAGCACAGATCCCGAAAAGGCAGCATTGACAAGGCCGCAGTATAGATGTTAAAGGGATTGTCTCACTCCAAGGATTGCTTTTTATGTTAAAGATCTTGCAAAAAACAAGTCACTTTGCAATATATGTCTATTAACAGTGCCCTACCTATTCTGAGATATCCCCTCCTGTATGGGCTGCATCAGCTCCTCAGGTCGCTATAGCTACAGACCTGTTTACTCTCTCATAATAGACTGACTGCACTGGTTACTATAGCTACAGACCTGTTTGATATCTCATGATAGACTGACTGCACTGGTTACTATAGCTACAGACCTGGCTTCTACTGCAGCCGAGTGGCAGCCAGTAAACACACCCCTGAATTCAAAATGAAACCAAGAAAACAGGACTGAGGTGAGATGAATCATTGTAGTGAGACAACCCCTTTAAGTTTTCCATTTGTTAAATGACCGCCATTTTAACCAGAACTACGTAACCATTGACATTAAAAATCTACTTTTAAAGAGCCACACAACTGTAAAATTTACAGCCGCATGCGTGCCCCCCATGTAGCATCTCCCTCTATTTTTAGTGTACTGCGCCCTTACTGATCACAGTGCATTGCAGATCAGGTTCTGTGTTTGCGCCCCCATCCTTCTCCAGTCTCTTCCACCCCCTCATTGCCACGTTTTGTCCATTTTGCGGTGACAAATGTAGCAGCGCTTTCTGCCGGGGAACGTCCTCTCAGAAGCGCCCTCACACGTCTCCCATTCTCACACTGTGGATTTGTGATTTCAAAGGGAATAATGCAAGAGTTTGTTTTGATTTGAAGGATCTGGGATTGTGAGACGACGATTCTTCTAAACACCGATTCCTCCGCACATCTGAAGCCCCCAACATATCAGGAACGCTCACCGCTGCCGAGTTCAGTGTAAACAGGGGGCGATTTAAAGGGGAATGGTCACAAAACCAGTAATAATGCAGCTAATGGATTACAAGGCATCCACACACATCGGGTCATAAGAGCTGACAATCACAGCACTCCCTCATCTGCACTGTAAGGGGTCGCATGAAGACCACCCATGTCACACTGCTGTCCTGGGTCCTCCTCTGTATGTCAGTCCAGAGAGCTGGAGCATTACATGTACTGATGTGATTGACACTGCAGGAATAATACGTCTGGCCGACTCCTCCTAAATTAGCGGTACTGAGCGCTTCAATCTGAAAGGGGGCGTCTGGGATGAGACAGCCCCTTTAAATCTGCATTAATATTTGGCTCTCCTGACAGTCTGTATTATATTCCCATGCTGCAGGTTCCAGAGCAGAGGTCTCTAAGCATTCCCTGCTTGTTCTGCCTTCACTTTGTGACCAGGTGACAACATTCATCTCTCCAAAGATTCTGTAATGGCTGAAGCAAGAAGAAGAGCTGCTCTAGAGCACAAACTGCTGCTCTAAGAAATGAATTTCTGTGCAAACTAAGAGACCAGTAACATTTAGGAGCCCAAGTAAGGTGTGTGGTCAGCAGTATTACTAGAATTTTTAGGGCCCCACAGCAAAATGAGATGGGCCCCCACTATCTCATGACAGAAAACTGTATCAGCAGCATAAGATGCAATAATTAAAAGTATGGATAATATCATGTATCAGAGAAGCCACATTGTAGCGCTAAACAGTAGAAAGCCACCAACTTGGTCTTCTGTCCAAAAAGACTCAATGGGGCATATTTACTGTTGCTGTCTACAAGTTAAAGAGAACCTGTCAGATAGTTTATGCCCCCCTTGCCGAGGGCAGCACAAGCTAGTGTCAGACCTGCTGTTTCCAGCGCTGTGTCCCTTATTCTGTAAGATACTGTAGTTTTAGAGTATTTAATGCTCAAATCTGGCAGTTTAAAGCCAGAAAAGAGTCAAAGAGTCCGTTTTTTTTTCATACCTCGCCCACCTCAACTGATAAACCTATTACTCTGAATAGGTAGAAACATGTGAATAACTGGCAGTGGGCGGGGCTAGCCTTTGGTGGGCGGGGCTAACATCTGCACATGAATAAGATTTGAGCATTAAGTGCTCTAAAACGACAGCATCTTACAGAATAAGGGACACAGCGCTGGAAACAGCAGGTCTGTCACTACCTTGTTCGGTCCTTAGCAAGGGGGGGGCATAAACTATGTGACAGGTTCCCTTACACTAGACAGTGTAAGAATGCGGCGGATATTTCACAGTGGCTCATGTGGTTTGATAAAATTGGTGCATCTTTAAATTTTAGGCTTTACTAGTAACTAGTATTTTGGTGCGATTGTGGCCTGGAGAATATAGCACTGAGGCCATCCCCCTTTTCCACAAGTAACATCCATCTTAGTTAAAGCTGCATCCCTTTTTGCATTATTCACAGAACGTGTCAAAAGCACATAATACATTTGTTTGCAACATGTCTTTCGGACCAAGAAGTGACATGTCAAGTCTTGGGCCGGATCCGAAAGACGGAGTGAGACTCGCATCAGTGTGAAAGCCGATGCGTGTTTCTAGTTAAAGGCAATGTAAATCACATTGCTCATTATTAGATATGTGTTTGGGTCCCATAAGAGTCCGACAGATGGATCCAAACACGTATCTAAAAGCGTATGTTCCCATGGACTCAACACGCCATGTGAACATACCCTTAGGCTGCTTTCACACAGCACAGTTTTGGTGCAGTTTTATATGTGCTCCAATTAAACTGACTTTTTTAGGAGCAAACTTCTTTCAGTTGTCTAAATTGTTCAGAAAGGTGTTTCAAGTAAGTAATCAATTACTGTGTTTGAAGTCTTGTGGATTACAAATACACTAATTGATTACTCACTTTCCAAACAGTTTAGATAACTGAAAGAAGTTTGCTGGTAATAAAGGCAGTTAATTGGAGCGCAGTTAAAACTGCACCAAAACTGCGCTGTGTGAAAGCACCCTTAGGCTATGTCTACACAGCAGAGGTTTCCCATTGGATTTTCGGTGGTTTGAGCATTTTGAAATCGCTGAAAATCTGACAGAAAAAACGTCCACATAGACTTTAATACAAAAAACGACCTGTAGTCTACACAGGTCGGTTTTTTTTCTGCTCGTTTTTGGGCATCGGCAGTTTTAGGAACTTGTTGTAAAATCCGACGGAGTCCAGCAGAAAATTTACTATTGAAGTATGTAAACCGACAGACGGTTTTTGGACGTTTTTTGGCTCAGTTTTTGGACAGTTCTGCTGAAAAACTGCCCAGGTGTTTTTACAAGGTATATGAATTTTGCATACATTAAAAACTGCCCAAAAACCGTCCAGAAAACCAGACCAAAAATTACGACAAAAACCTCAACAAGTAAAACTCATCGGAAACCCAGCTGCTTTGGACTAAAAACTGACAAAATAGTCCGGTTCAAAGCGTTAGGTTTTGACGAGATTTTTGGCCTATGCTGTGTGGACCTGGCCTTTAAAAGGAATTTTTTTAACCAGAAACTGTGGCACACCTGTCCTTCGATTGTGTCTGGTATGGAAGTTTAGCTTCACTGAAGTGAATTGAACTAAGCCTTAATACTGCACAAATACTGTGGAGAGGTCAGGTGCTGTTGTAGGAGACCGCAGCCATGGATTTCTGAAGTCCCGGGGAAGCAGATCTCTTTGCAAGCAGAGACAAAAGCTCTGGTCCCATTGAATAAGCTACGTCCGCTATTCTTGGGTTTATGGAGTCCAAGTGCCCTGATGTTTACGAGCAATAAAGTTGAACTATTCTAGAGAGATGTCCGTGGAGTTGCTCTGCCCTCAGTGCTCTTCATCTGGATTATACTGCTCCCTCTGGACTGCATTACGCTACACGTTGTGACCTGACCACATAGAAGTATATAGGAGGATCTATGGCCACTATTAACCTGCTTCTTGGGGACTGGTTTACATCGCTAGAAATTGGGGTGATGCTGAACTCTACCGCACCTAGGTCCTACATTGCACTAGCACCACGGGGCAACGTTTAATGTTGTGCCACACTGAAATACATAACTTCTAGGAAAGCTGGGTGGAAAACAATGTGGCTCTCACAGGAGCTTCCATAGGGGTAGTCACCCAGCTGTTCTAGAGCCCTGATCTATTCTACATCCTCTATTAATATGTCACTGCATAACTGCCCTTCTCGAGCAGTACTGGCAGTCATATTGGTTCTCACCCAGCTTTCCCAAGATCAGATATTACTATTTTTTTGCAGAAACCAACAACTCACAGATTTCTATTTACTGGGGATTTCTAGAGAAAGCCTCTTGCAGATCTTTGTGATTTTTCCATTTCTCTCTCTGATGCTCTGCCGGATGAGATTCTTCTTCTGTGTTATTAGTATCATGACCTTGATTTGTCCTTCTGATCTCGGAGGCTATAAATGATGTGCTGGCTCCATGCTGTCACTCATTCATTGTTCTGTATAAGGGATCAGCTGCGTCCGTCTATTCTGCGATTACACGCCATCCTTCGCAGACGGTGCTTACAGTGCTGCCGTGTCCCACAAAACCTGCATGAAATAATGTCAGGCCTCTCCAATTAACCACCTTCACAAATATCTAATTATTAATGGAGGGGCATCGGCCATCATCCTCTATGCCAGCTGCCTCCATGCAGAATTTCCCACCTGAGCCCTGGGTCCCGATTTCACACTGGAGATGAGGATTGTGGTGCTGAACTGGTCTATAGATCTGCGCTCTGCAGAAGACCCCAGAAGACAAAGATTTTGCCATGAGCAACAGTGATTACTTCGCTTCCAATGTTACTGCTAGCCCTTATACTGTATGTGAATGAAAGTCTTAGGCTATGTTCACACGGCTTAAATTGGGACGTATTTCGGCCCGTATTTCCCGGCGTACTGAGCTCAATACGGGGCGAGATACGTCCCAGCCAGAGAACTATTGATTACACCTCCTCTCCCCGCTTGCACAATACGCCAGGGGGTAGATAAGTGACATGTCAATTACTAGCAGCGAATATTCGCCACGAGTAATGAATGTCTATGGGGTCGGCGGGCTGCCCCCACCCCCACCCCGTGGGAGTCGGCCCAAGTCCCGGCGTAATTGCGCCCCGCACTTATGCCGTGTGAACATACCCTTAGGGAGTTGTGTCTTCTGCAACCTCTGGTGCATAGGAGTGTTTGGGTTAAATGAATATCACTAAAACATGAGGTTATTTGGATTTTCTGTATTATTAGTGTTAGGATAAATATGACCTCATCACTGAAACACAGCAGACCTCGTACCTCACTTGTTTGGCTGCAATAATCCACCTCCATTTATTTCCATATGACTGGCTGGGTTATCTGCATCATGACATATTCATTGTAAATAATACAGTAAATTGAATCCCTGTATTAGCTTAAAGGGGTTTTCTCGCTACAAAGATCATATCTCTAAGGATGGGGACATTAAAAATAAGCACTTTTGCAATTAGTTTGCATTACCTAAGTCACTTGGTATAGCAGATCTGAGCTAATCTGTGCATCTATAGCTATTACTGCAGCAGCTGGAAAGAACACACCCCCTTTTCTGGGATTGGCTGGCTGACATTTCATTCAGCTTGTTTGGACATGCCCCCTGATGGGACATGCCCCCCTGCGCTGTGATTGGCTGCTAGCACTCTCTGCGTGCTCCCCTCACATCTGTTTAAATGGACAGTGAAACGAACTTCATGTTATGATTGTGTGTGTATAATAAGGCTGTCTCAGCTTCTCTGTATGTAGAGGATCTGGGCAATTAATGAATCTCTAGCTACTAGATTCACTCTCCCCTCATATAACACTGCCTTAGACACTGCTCTCCCCCCATATAACACATCCTTATACAGTCTGCTCTACCATCTACCTGATAACAGAGTGCATTCCTCACATTTGTTTAATCAGTTCAGGCTGTATGTATAACTGCTTACAGCAATGCAGGGATTCTGGTTACAAGGAGCCTGGAGATGACAGCTCTACGGACACGAGAAGCATGCAGAAGGTCTGCAGAGCTGCTAACACAGAATGATGATGTCACAACTCTTCAGTGAGGGGAGACACGCCTCCTGGCAGGAGAGACATGCCTACTGAGAAAAGAGACTCACCCCTTGATTTGAAGCTGTAACAGAGATCAACAGCTCAAGTCTGCAAAAGCTTGTAATCCCCGACCTCTTATGCGTCCGGCAGAGCTAAATGGAGAATCTTGCAAGACGGTTTCATCCACTGCAGTCAATGCAGATCAGAGGTGTCAAACTGCTTTTCACTGAGGGCTGCATCATCATTATGGTTCCCCTTAAAGAGCCATGTTGCATCACATGGGCAACAGAAAGCCAGAATGACCTCCGCTCTTCCCACTTCTTCAGCATCAAACTTCCCACCTTGGAAGGCAGATGGGGCTGTCAGATCAGTGTCACCAGTCGTACCTTGCTGAACAGAGCGGTGTGGAGGTTTGTGCTGGACTTCCGAATCCAAGATGGTCCCACTCACAGTGCTAGCACCACTGCTAAGCATTGGCCACATCCTCAGGGACACGGAAAAGCCAGTCCTACTGCTTCCGGACCTTATCCATTCATGTCTGCAGTGCCTAAGCTCTTGTGGGCCAAATATAATGACATAGCTGGCCAGATTCAGCCAGCGAGCCTTGAGCTTGACACATGTGCCAAGGAGCATCAAGAGAATTTCACCACTATCCCACATCCATGTGTAAATTTACAGATGGTACAGGAAGAGCTCCCCATCAGGAGCCTCCATGTAATTGCAAGTCAACGGAAGGACAATGTGCGATTTCTGCTCTGCAGCTCATATATTGTACTGAGGGGTTAAGGGGCATTGGAAAGCCTCATCCATTATCTATTTCTTTCTTTATAAGTCACATAAAAGCTACCTGCATTGGAAATGAGCCTCAGAAGACAAATGTGCACTTTATTTTTTATGCCTTTTGAAAGTGTGTAAAGACGTTGTCAGCTCTCCAGATGTTGGCAATAAACTTGTAGAGCAGGGAGTGTGGAGGAGGCCAGGCGTTTGCTGTGCAGATAACAGAGCTGCGGGCTTCAATAAGTCATTACGTGATGGCTGTAATTCGCACTATATGCAAGGAGCGCACTTGTTCCTGACGCCTATAGACATACATTGTCAGCGACGGCGGCACAGCCAAGAACAATTGTGCAGGATCAATGACAGCGCAACATACCTTTATACGACTCGTATAAAACCGCTGATTGCTGCAGTGTAATAAACTTACAATAAGATTTATCATTTATCTCCAGTGCTGGGAATTATCGTGCAAAATGAGAGTCTCATCAGGAAGGTCTGGAAATCAGATATAAAATCCAACGTTACCTCAAGCTACAAGCGAAAATGTGAGGGGCGGGGTGGTACAGCCAAGTGTTTGTGCGGTTTTAAGGCCACTGTCCAGTTTGCTTTTAATAAAACAGTATCATCGCAAAATTAAAAATTCTGCAAAATTTGAATACACTTTGTAGTTGCATCCCTCGGTGTTTGCAAGGTTACTGACTGGAAGCATTCACGATTTGCATCTGGTGGCGGAAAATGCAGTCCTGCTCACACAGCTGCAGTTTGTTCCAATTGCATCCAGTGGAGAGGTTTCTCTTGTGCTGATAGTTTGTTACAATGTGTTAAGGCAGGTAAAATGTATCAGGCTGATATCCAGGCAGTGTAGACTGGATACAAACTGTGAGAAGCTGTCATGGCAGCTGGGGCTTAATGGAGGCCATCATAGCTGCCATGTTACTACTCCTACTCTTCCCTTCCTTTGCCATTTTAAAAATAAAAAGTCAAACATAATTGGCATTGCCGCATCCTTAAACGTCCAAGCTTTTAAAATCTAACATTTATCCTGCATGGTGAACACCATATTAAAAAAAAAAAAGTTCAATGGCAAAATTGCGTGTCTTATTTTTTGGGGGGAGAGAGGGATTCACATTCCCAAAAAAATGAAATAAAAAATTATCAAAAAATTGCATGTATCCCAAAATAGTAGCAATGAAAACTAAACTTCAGCCTGCAGAAAATAAGCTCTTACACAAGGCCATGGATGGAAAAAAATAAAAAGTGGTGCTGGAAAGCAAAAAAACTTGTTACTTAAAAAAAAAAAAAAAAAAAGTACTAAAACATTATAAAAACTCTGAACTTTGGCGTCACTGGATGCAGTAACCTGCAGAGTACAGATAGTACATCATTTTTACCGAACAGTAAAATACCTAGAAACGAAACCACACAGAAATGGCGCAATTGCGTTTTTTCATCCACTCACCCCCTGTTTAAATGATCTGGTAAATGGTACCATTAAAAAGTACATCTTATTTTGTTAAATAACAACCCCAGTATGGCTGTGTAGAGAAATCAAAAAGCTATGGCTTGACTGAAGCCTGGTACACCTGGGTCAAATCCTTATTAACCCCTTAACGACCGCCTGCCGACTTTAGACATCGGCTGGTGCGGGTCGTTCGTCTGCAGCGACGTCTTTTGCCGTTGCTGCAGAATTCGGGGTTTGCGGCGCCCGACACCGCAGCTGCGCTGAGATCGGGGCTGTACCACACAGCCCTGATCCCAGAGCATGTCCTGCGAGCACCAGGAAGCGGAGGAAACCTCCGCAACCCGATGCTTTAACCCTTTGATTGCGGCGGTGCGTTACTGCAGCGCAATCAAAGGGTTCCCCTGCTCTGTCGGGTGATCGGAACAACCGGTGACCCGATAGAGCCCGGGGAACGGCTGCACAGTCAGCTCTGGGGACCCAGAGTGGCCCCAGAGCTGTCTGTGTACTAAGCCAGGGACTAGGACACACTGTGTGGCGTCCTGATCACTGCCTGTGTCAGACTGACACAGATTATAATGTATTAGCATAAGTGTAAAAAAACACAAAAAATGTTAAAAAAAATAACATCAAAAGAAATATTTAATAAAAAATAATTGTGCATTAATTACACACACGAATTACCCTGCACAGATTAGGTATCCACACGACCGTAATAACCTGTAGAATTAATCTAAAAAGTTATTAAGCGTGAAATGTGAATGGTGTAAAATTAAAAAAAATTAAAAAAAATACTGCAATCATTTATAAGTGAACTTAAACTATTCCCCCATAAAGTACAACTTGTCTCGAAAAAAACGAGGCCTCATCCAACTGCGTCATTGAAAAAATAAAAAAGTTACAACTGTTGAAACGCAAGGAGGCAAAAAGTAAAAAAATATTCTGGTCATTAACAACTTTTCAGGCATGAGGGGTTACGTTTTTGTAATCCCAGCCCCATGTGGGGGCAGAGAACTGCACATGTAGCAGGTCCCTAATTGTCGCCACCTCATAACGCAGGGTAAATGGGAGCTCTGCCATTACAGGCCTGTGAGTAGAAAGGGTACAGAAGGATGTTGGTGCTCTCCCTGCCAGTGCCCTGCTAGGTAAAATCCAGGTCCTGTCAACTACAGTATATTATCCAGAGGCAAGAAAACGCATACGGATGGTATAGGTTATGGAGGGCACTGTGTAGGTGTGACATCTGTTGGTTGTATGCATTAGGAAATCCTATCAACATGTACCTCCAATGTACACTGCAATGCATTATGGCCTTGTCACATGAGGATTCAGTCTGCACCTCGGCCCAAACTGGTCAGATCTATGAGAACTTTAGTGGCGACCAGTCATCCCCTCCAGATACTATAGTTCAGATTTTAGTCCTGGGTAACCTCCGTGGGTTGTTTGAGGACTCCAAGTCTAAAAAGCATAGTTGCCAACTTTTGAAAATGGAAAAGCAGAAGATTGAAGAGGCTGCGGCAAAAAATTTGCATGGACACGCCCATCTTTTTGTGTGCCACGTCCCTTCAAAAGCCACACCCACTCCACCTAACTGCATAATGGCTTTGGAAGAAAGCCAGGTAGATGCCCTTATAGCCAGTTAGTAGCCTCCCATAACCAGGTAGTGCCCCTTACAGGCAGGTAGATGCCCCCTTGTAGCCAGTAGATGCCCCCTTTGTAGAAAGGTAGTTGCCCCCTTTAGTAGTCAGGTAGTTGCCCCCTTTAGTAGTCAGGTAGTGCCCCCTTTAGTAGTCAGGTAGTTGCCCCCTTTAGTAGCCAGGTAGGTAGTTGCCCCCTTTAGTAGCCAGGTAGATGCCCCCTTTAGTAGTCAGGTAGTGCCCCCTTTGTAGTCAGGTAGTTGCCCCCTTATTGTAGCCATGTAGTTGCCCCCTTATTGTAGCCAGGTAGTTGCCCCCTTTTGTAGCCAGGTAGTGAGCCCCCTTATTGTAGCCAGGTAGTTACACCCTTATTGTAGCCAGGTAGAGCCCCCCTATAGCTAATACAAATAAAATAATAAAATCCACTTACCTCACCAGGCTCCCTGCAGCACGTCCGAGGCTGCCGACTGAGTACTCTCAGCGTCGCAGGGGGAGTGAGTGCAGCCGCGCGTCACACCCCCTGCGACACTGAGGTGTATGTACAGCGCACACCGGCGCTGTACATACAGGGGGAGAAGGGAGGAGGGAAACGATCCCTCCTGCCTCCTCCCTGCACAGTGAAACGCACGGGGCGGGTGAGCGGAAGCTGCGGCCGCTTCACCCACCTGTAGCACCGGCCGGCGGCACCAGAGTAGCGCACCAGCGCTACTCTGGCGCCGCGGTGGGAGGAATGCCAATTCTGCCAGGAGGGCGGGGGGAGACCCCAATTAGCGGGACCCCCCGCCAAAAGCGGGAGAGTTGGCATGTATGCTAAAAAGTGAACACAGTTCTACAGGGAGGGAGCAATTCAGCTCTGCTTCACATACAATGTGGACCTGGCAGACTGTCCTATACCTGCTCTAGTGTATGATAAATGCTGCGTTAGGGTGCTTTTACACAGAGTTTTTTTTGGTGCATTTTTTGTGCGATGAGCAGAGAAAAGCCCTCCCCCTTCACATTGACTTGCACATATTCCATCCGAAAACCGGACGGAGGAATGTGCATGTTCAATGCTTTGTGGGTGGAAAACCGTGCAGTGGGGACTGCTGCACGGGTTTTCCATAGAGAACCATTGTGCTAGTTTGCGGCCAGTTTTTCAGACAGTCTGCAAAACCGCAAACCGCCTGAAAAACCGTCCGAAAACCCGTGCAGTGGGGACATGCCCTTACATAGAAAGCAACAGCCTGCATGTATGATGAGGGTCCTAGTGATACATTGTGCAGATCAGTACAGTGACCTGCTGAGATCCATCATACTCTGCTCTCCATTTGCTTTCTACTTTGGACTACTGTACAACGGCAGGGGTTACTCCACCTGTCCCCAGTACATTACAGTAGGCATGCTCTGAACAGACCGTAGCAAGCAGTAAAGATTCTACTGCCTGAGAGCTAACAGGAAAGCAGCAGAGTTGCTTCGGATGTGACTAGAGGATAAGACAGCATGTAACTGGAGATCAGTACAAGATACATTAACCTGTAAATTGATCAGTGACGCTTTTATCGCTGGTGTTCTCTATAATGAGTTAGGAGACGCACATGAGCATTTAGCGATACAGGGGGCTCTCTGGTGGGGTTCACTCCGAGAGTTCGTCCTCTAGAATTAGCTTTTGTTTCGTATCTTCTATGACTGACACAGAAAATTACAGGTAATGGCGGATGGCGCACTAGCAGATTTCCAGAGTCCTGTAATTACATTTCAATTAACCTTTACTGACTAGTCGTCCACCGCTTACTTTCTGCAAGTTTCTATAGCAACCGAAGTGGAAACTCGTACGGTGACTCCATGCGGCGAGCGCCATTGTTGTTGTGACTTTTTTGGAAGACGTGGTCGGAGGTAATGAAGATTACATTGTAGCTGCTGATTATTGATGGTAATATCGCCACCTTTGGGCGCTGGTCGTGTTTTGGCGCTCTATGCTGAGCACGTCCTCGCTGCAGCCCTCATAGCTGAAGCGTCGGCGCTTGTTTCCTGTTCTGGGTGTCGTGTCTTGTGAGATGAGATCATGGATTCTATAAGATGAACAGAAAAGCTTCTTGTTGTGCTAGAAATGAATGGGCTTAACTATGTGACCCCCCGACTGATTATAATCTCCGTGAAATATGGTGCGGTTACTTCTCAGTAATAATAACACAGAGAGCAGCATTGTGAGCTGCCAGGTCCCATGTGAGGATTGCAGAGTAGAGAGATCATCTGTGTGATAGTTACCTAGCAGGAGAGTAGCATGTATGTTCTACTTCATATAAGTTACATATAGAAGTCATCTCCAAAATCAGCAGTACATTACAGATATTACACTATGTTACTCCAGAGCTGCACTCACTATTCTGCTGATTGCTGCTGGAATGCAAACCATCTTGTGGAGACACTTAAAGAGAACCTGTCACGTAGATTATGCCCCCTGGCTGAGGACAGCACAAGCTAGTGACAGACCTGCTGTTTCCAGCGCTGTGTCCCTTATTCTGTAAGATGCTGCAGTTGTACAGTATTTATTGCTCAAGTCTGCAGTTTTCAGCCAGAAAAGAGTCATGAAGAGTCCGTTTTTTTCAAACCCCGCCCATCTGAGGCTATCCCGCCCACCTGACAACTGATTAACTTATTACTTTGAATAGGGAGAAACATGTGAATGCCTGTCAGGTGGGCGGGGCTAACACCTGCTCATGAATAAGATTTGAGCATTAAATACTCTAAAACTACAGCATCTTGCAGAATGAGGGACACCGCGCTGGAAACAGCAGGTCTGGCACTAGCTTGTGCTGCCCTCAGCAAGGGGGGCATAACCTATATGACAGGTTCTCGTTAATGGATTCTGTAAGATTTCAACTCTCAAGCCTAAAGAATAGTGAGTGCAGCTCTGGAGTATAATACAATATGTAACTTAGGATCAGTACAGGATGAGTAATGTAATGTATGTTTACAGTGACTCCACCAGCAGAATAGTGAGTGCTGCTCTGGAGTATAATACAATATGTAACTTAGGATCAGTACAGGATAAGTAATGTAATGTATGTACACCGTGACTCCACCAGCAGAATAGTGAGTGCAGTCTGGAGTATAATCAAAGTGTAACTTAGGATCAGTACAGGATAAGTAATGTAATGTATGTACACAGTGACTCCCAAACCAGCAGAATAGTGAGTGCAGCTATGGAGTATAATACAGGATGTAACTTCAGGTCAGTACAGGAGTAAGTAATGTATGTACACAGGGACTGTCCAGCAGAATAGTGAGTGCAGCTCAGGAGTATAATACAGGATGTAACTTAGGATCAGTACAGGATAAGTAATGTAATGTATGTACACAGTGACTGCACCAGCAGAATAGTGAGCGCAGCTCTGGAGTATAATACAGGATGTAACTCAGGATCAGTACAGGATAAGTAATGTAATGTATGTACACAGTGACTCCAGCAGCAGAATAGTGAGTGCAGCTCTGAACATGATAATACAGGATGAGAATCAGGTAGTACAGGATAAGTAATGTAATTTTATTTACACAGGCTGCACAGCAGAATAGTGAGCGCAGCTTAGGAATATAATACAGGATGTAACTGATGATCAGTACAGGATAAATAATGTAATGTATGTACACCGTGACTCCACCAGCAGAATAGTGAGTGCAGCTCTGGAGTATAATACAGGATGTAACTCAGGATCAGTACAGGATAAGTAATGTAATGTATGTACACAGTGACTCCACCAGCAGAATAGTGAATGCAGCTCTGGAGTATAATACAGGATGTAACTCAGTATCAGTATAGGATAAGTAATGTAATGTATGTACACAGTGACTCCACCAGCAGAATAGTGAGTGCAGCTCTGAACATGATATATTCTAGGATCAGTAGAGGATAGGTTATACAATGTAAAGTAGATCCTGCTACAGTTCACTTTACAGGCAGCAGGGTGAAGATGGGTTGTGTTCCTGAATCTTAGGAATGTAAAAAAGCCAGTGTATTGGGTGTACAGACCTAGTTGTGGGCTGATCATTTCCCTTCCAATGCACAGTAATATAACAAATTGTAGAGCAAAATGACCACAAAGAATTTTTCATTCGGTCTGGAATTTTTATTATGTTCAGTGAGGAACAAATGGACCCCTGCTAAATGAAAAGTGCGAAAAGTGGTACAACAATGGTAATTATAAAGTGCAACCTATTGGGAACAGAGTCTCTTCATCAGTCCAGCAATAAAGGGAGGTCCATGGAAGCAGTGCTTTTCAAGGTGTGCAAGACCGCAAACCTGGTGTACAGGAGGCCCTCCCTGTCTGTGGTCGAGCTGCAACAATTTGTGTGTTCCTGGATGTGTGACAGGGCCCTAGTTATGCCTCTGCCTGAGCCCGTCATTTGTAAGAACATTCTTCACCTTTGCAGGGGGTACGAGGCACAGAAATGTTGTTCAACTTTTCCCTGGAATGAGAGAGACAGATGTCATGGAGCTGGCTCTCGCTGCACTGAGCAGGTGGCATCGCTGCTGAATGAACGCGTTTCATGCCCAAATAATGTAATTCTCTCCCCTCCTGCAGTGAGGCAGAGTGAGATGTTTATCACCAGGATCCGCAGGAAATCAGAGGCACTACAGACACCAGCCTCAAATTACAGGACTGTAGATCAGAGCGCCCTTAAAGGGGCAGCAATTCTCACCTTCCATTGGTTATATTAGTGCAGGAACGTAATAAGAGACTAAATGTAAAGGTTTCCATAGCATCTCAGCCCTGGGCATATCCGAAATAAAGTACTGATCATGGGGGCAGCGAGGTTTTTGCACCACTTGTCACTCGCCCAATGAATACAACCTGAAATGGCTGAAAACAGGGAATGATTGTATTTACATGTCCTGCAATTAGCTTCTCCTGAAGTTTGGTGCAATGTGGTGCGCCCCTTCCATCTAAGTCACTCCCTTATCTAGCAAGGCGCAAAAAGTGTCTAAATTGTGGTGCCAGAATTAGGGCGATTTTTACCATTTTAGATGGTAAATCGGCCCCATTACATTCATCTGCACAGCACAGCAGCATCCATGTCCCTCTATGTATTCCTTTGCTGCAATTTACCCTTTGCATCTGTGGATGCAGCAGATCCTGACCCCCCCCCCACCCCTCCAGGGGAACCATCATGGTAGTATTGGCAGCTCTCCTATCAGGGATCCTGATCAAATTTTAAAACAAGGGGGCAGGATAGTACTTGGTAATGGGCCGGGGTCCACAGGCCTCAGTGTTATGGGTTCCTCAATGATGGCAGCCTTGCCCCCCTTCCTATGCGGCGTCTCCAGTTTCTCCCCTTTTATCCTGCTGTCTATGGGTAATGCAGTGTTTCATCTGTCTATTCCATCCTGTCCCCATGCACCATATTTTATTATTTCGCTTATTAATTGCGTTGCCTCCTGCTAGAACCACACACCAGTAATTTTATTATTAGGCTGTTAGTGTTTGAGCGGCGTCTGAAATCGTTCAATTTCCATTAAGGCGAAACAAAAGAGGAGAACAAAAAACTGAGAGCTCTGCGATGTCGTGCGGCGTGACGCTGCCAAACATGTCAACAATACCGAGGTTTATGACTTATATTCTGCATAGAACATAAAATGCAGCATCGCCCCATAAAATCCCCATATTATACTATATACACATTGAAAACTTTCCTGTCCCCAGGAACCAATGCTATAAGGCTATGTCTACACAGCATATGTTCCAATAACGTCCAAAATCCGACGCCATTCTAAAATCGCTGGACTGTGGTTTTTGTCGCAGGTTTGCGCTAAAAACTGCAGTCGGTTTTCGGTTTTCCCGCCGGCCCTATACATAGTCTGTATGGGAATCCGGCGGAAGATCCAACAGGTTTTAAAATCTGACGGGATATGGCGGATTTCAAAGCCGACTAGAGAAAATCCATACTGTGTAAACTACATCTATTGCCGTCTATGAGCCATTAGTTACAGTCGGATTTTCGGCGGATTCTAAATACTGAATCCATCGAAAATCCGACCAAAAACAAGTGCTGTATAGACATAGCCTAAGAAAGCCATATACACTGTTATTGTCACCAGGGTCCCCCAGAGTCCACAAGCTCTCAGGTGCAGCAGGGTCTGCTCAATGAATTAAGGCTAGAGATCACTATATATGAAAATGAGGGACCCATGATCTTTACCACCCGGGGACCCAGGCCCCTCTCCGTCCTACTCTGATTGTGCCAGTAATTGGAGCACCAGACTAGCATGGCTGACCAGTCACACGCATTCTCCCAACCCTTTAAACACACAGATTGGGGTGCATGCTTGCTGACTGTTACCAATAGAATTGTGACTACGGCTCCGGATGTGACCAGAAATGCCGGCCTGGAGATCAGTGAGTTTATGAGGGGTGGGCGTTGTTCTGGAAGTAAGCGCTGCAATTCCATGATTTTTATTCCATTTGTTTTTGCATACAAGAGAGTCAGTGAAGTGAGATGTGGCGGCAGCGGCTTTTCATTTCCAGCTTTAATGATGAGAGAAATTGCTTTGTGCCTCATAAACGGATGGCGAGTCCCCTCTGAGCGCAGCGTCATGTGATCCCTCCACGCGCCCGCAGAGGCCAATTAATCAATGGCAATTTTATTGTCTAATTCTCTTTAATTAGTCTCAGGTTTTGCAGGACTTGGGAGATCCTGTTACATGTGGGGCTAAAAGCACATTAGCAGCGCACGTGAAATCCCAATATCCATCACTATGAGATTGAATCTCATCATCTGCTACATGTATCAGATGGAGGCAACATCTCCCCCTTCATGCCTTGTATGTGACAGGTGCTATAGCACTGGCTGTAAGGGGCACTAGATGTTCTTATTAATCACTGGTCACCCAGCTTTCCAAGAGCCTGGCAAATCTGCTATATACTGTCATACACAGGACCATACAGTGAACTCATCCCCAGTCTGCATTAACCTCAGCTTTCCTAGATTCTTAACAGGCAAATCTGACTAGCTCCATTGAATGGGGAATATCTCTCCTTGGGGAGAGCACCATATAGGTGTGTGGAGTTTTGAATTGCCTTTTTGCCCTCCACTAAGCATCTGCATATGACAAGGTATTATGGGAAAGGAGCTGAGAAGCTCATGCACCCTCTATTGGATGTAACAAATCCTCAATTTGCTTCCTACTCCCTGAATCTTTAGAGAGCAAAAAGGGATATTAGCCAAGCCAGTATCACACATCTGCAGACAGTTGTCCACATGCCTATATGGTGCTCTCCCCAAGGAGAGATATTCCCCTTTCTGAGCCACTCATTGCCTCCCACCCAGTATCACTCTGCTCTGCACTGATAAGGGGCAAAACCCCGAAACAGCTGTTGGCAGATGTGCAATATTGGCATGGCTAATATCCATTTTTGCTCTCTAAAGATTCAGTGAGTAAGAAGCAAATTGAGGATTTGTTACATCCAATAGAGGGCGCGTGAGCTTCTCAGCTCCTTTCCCATAATGCCTTGTGATAGCACCATTGAGACATTATAGGACTTTATTCAATGTCTGAGAAAATCCGGAGGAATGTGAGAAGGAAGGATTTTGTCCACTTTCCGCACACCTTGAATGGGTTAGAAGGTATTATACACAGTTCTATCAAGCAGGTTGATCTGCAGCCAGCTTTCCCTGCACCGCTCTAGCCCTCGCCGTACCTTGGCTGTGTAGGTCTCAGTCTGGATATTGTTTGTTGGGGTGGAGGAAATATTGTGTTATCTATCCGATTGGCCACACAAATTATAAAAGAAATGGATTTCTGTCCTGTTTGTTGCATTTGTCACTTTTCCATCAGAACGTGCTGACAGGATGATTAGGGGTCGCCACTCGGCCTCTGCTCTCATCGATTACACCGCAGGCCCATGTATCAACAGAAAATGTACATTAATAATAATACATCCGCCATATTGATCACCACATTGCGCCATTTTTCTTTCTGCTGATTATTCTCTAAATGCTTTCTTTCTTCTGTCTACGGGAAATAACAGTGTATTAGGTGATTGTATTCATGTGACCGCTGCCTGTACCTGCTCCTGTCGTACAGAATCCCTCCAGTTTAAATGGTGTCATACCAAATTAATAAACATGGCTGCTTTCTTCCCATAGGTTTTGTGTGGTATAGATCAGCCCCACTCATTTCCAAGGAGCTGAGCTGCAATACCAGACAAAACCTATGGACAGGTGTGGCGCCGTATCTGAAAACGGTAACCGTGTTTTCTAATCTTGTACAATCCCTTTAACCTACCATTCCCTCAAAAATGTCCCACTGCAATAAAAATAATACGTCATTCACATCTTTTTGTCTATGACTCTTCCCCACAACCTTCATCTTCTCATGATTCCATTAGGAAAGTCATTAAAATATAAACTTCTCTCAATTATTTGCCTCCTGCTGTAGGATGCAGGAGTGATTGTAAATGCAAAGGAATTACTGTATATAGGAAGATATTTGCTTCTCATTTTTTTTTCTTTTATATCCACTCCTTGCATTGACTTCAAAAACTGCATGAAGATGTCACATGTGCGTGCACCCATACAGTGAGGTGTCACCCCCTCCACCCTATCTGGTCATCTGTAGGACTCACAACAAGTCCTTTATCTGTTAGAAATCACTGTGTCTCTATGGGCATGTCCCGCACCGAGTATAGGGCTGCAGGGACCCGGAGGGTAAAGGACATGACCTTAAGGGGTCTGACTAAAGAAACCGCTTACTATTACATAAAAGACATGAGGAGACTGAACAATCCCTGCGGAATTTACCATGATTCATTCTAATTGTCAGAAAATCTTCAGCACTTTAGGAACTGCCTCTTAAAGCCGATGGTGGCACAAACCTCTACCGCACAATCATGCTGCTGATTCTAAAGGCTTCCTGCACAGTCGGGGTACATTGTATCAAGACAAATAAAAGGTATACATTATATATCTGAAAATCAATGTTTTCTAGGTGCAAACAATCCTCACAGTACAAATCTGCCATCCTGGCGGATCGCTTTTGCAGAAACATTGGAACCTCTGCATCTGGGTGAGGCTATGTCTACACAGCAATCTTAAAGGGGTTGTCTCACTACAAGGATTGCTTTTTATGTTAAAGATCTTGCAAAAAAACAAGTCACTTTGCAATATATGTCCATTAACAGCATCCTACCTATTCTGAGATATCTTCTCTTGTATGGGCTGCATCAGCTCTTGTGGTCGCTATAGATACAGACCTGTTTGATCTCTCCTGATAGGCTGCCAGCGCTGGTTGCTATAGGTACAGACCTGGCTTCTACTGCAGCCTAGTAGAAGTCAGTAAACACGCCCCTGAATTTAAAGTGAAACCAAGAAAACAGGACTGAGGTGAGATGAATCACTGTAGTGAGACAACCCCTTTAAAATGGTGTCCAAAATCCGACAACATCTTAACATCGCTGGACCGTAATGCGGAAGATCCAACAGGTTTGAAAATCCACTGTAATCCGGCAGACGTTAAAACCGATCAGAAAGAATCTGTGCGGTCTAGACTACAGCACAGATTTTTAATTGTGGTCTACACAGCGTTGGGTACAGTAGGATTTTTGGTGAATTTTAAATACTGAATCCGACGAAAATCCAACGAGAATCCAGTGCTGTGTAGACGTAGCATAAGTAGGTAAGGACAGGTTTTCAACCTTCAGAGGTAAACAGGAATGTTCTCATTGACTGACAGCAAGCAGATACCTTAAACTCAGAAACACAGTCTGTAAGAAAATTGTAACCTTTAAGAATAAAAATGTAAAAGTTCAACTAGTATTCCCATATTAAAATATGAACCTGGAGGAAAAAGGGACCCTTTGGAATTTTCTGGATTTTAGCGTAACTAGACAGATGACACATATAGTTGTGCTGGTCATTAGAAAAGACATTTTATGTGCTCTGAGTGCACACAGGTTTCTTTTAACCAATTTTATTAAGTAATACCGGTTTACATGAGGTGTAAGGAATACAAGATGCAGTGACAACATTAACTGCACACAGGTTTCTATGGTTACCTGGTTCCCTGACCATAAGGCTAGGTCTACACAGCAATTTGAAAATGCCGCCCAAAATCCAACAGCATTTTCAAATTGCTGGACCGCGCCACAATGCCATTTTCTTTTTTGTGGGTTTTTTTCCCCAAAAACCATTGGTTGGATTTCAGATTCCCGACGGCCCAGTACATTGGGGCTCAGGAATCCGATGTTGGTCCGGTGGAATCTACAACATGTTCCATATTCCACCGTACGGTTTTCGGTTTAGAAAAACCTCAGTAAAAAATCCGTGCTGTGTAGACTACAGCAAAGATTTTCTATTGAGGGCTACACAGCGCTGGGTACAGTCGGATTTTCAGTGGATTCAAACTACTGAATCTGTTGAAAAACCGACCGAAATCCAGTGCTGTGTTATCAGAGAGGTTACAGCAGGGAGTGACCTCACCCCATGGCTGGACTGACCTCCAGGGCAAACTAATTATCTCTAACAAGATTACAGATAAGCCATTGTTTTCACTTCTCACAGCACTTGTATCTTGTGGTTACTGAAGAGATAACATCTCCTGCTCTTGTCAGTTTAGCTGCTCAGCTACTTACAGAGATTCTAGATATGCTGATCACTGTTATAGAACCACCCACAGCCTGCCTGAGGAGACTGGGAGTGTAAAACTGCTTGTGAAACAGCCTAGTGAGAAAACCCATGGGTAACAATATCCAACAAACATTTCCTGCTTAACTTTGGACCATTCCTCTCTGCTAATTTGTGTTCAAGTGCCTCAATATTTCTGGGATGCCGTGTGTGTCGGCCTCTACATCGTCTACATAGGATTAAGGTCAATACACTGAATTGACCATTTCTTAATTGATTTACTTGTGTGATTTGGGTCATTGTCTTGTTCCATCACCTATAGTCACTTCATGTTGAGGTCTCAGACTGCTGCACTTACATTCTCCTGCAAAATGTTTTCACACACTTATAAATTTGTTATGTCAATGATCAAAAGCAGTATCGGACTGGGGTGCCTTGGGTCCACAGGTGGAGTTAACTCTAGGGAACCACCACTTGAGCTGTTTCAGGGCCCACTGCTGGAGTCTATTTTAGAGGTCCACCCTACAGCTACTATAAATGACTGTACATGCCTCCTATATCCTGCCTCTTGTTTTTTTTTCCCTCTCTTCTTATGCTTTTTTGCCTTTTCTGAGGATGTATATGCAGTTAAAAATCAACCCAATGTCTACCATGCGCAGGGGCCCACCGGGGGTTTCCCCTATTCCCCTGTGGGCCAGTCTGAGCCTGATCAAAAGTATCTGCGTGAGGTAGCAAAGCAGCATCAAACATGATGTCCCCCCCCCCCCCCCTCCACCAGGCTTCACAGCTGGGATGGGTTTTTGGTGTTGGTGTGCAGTGTTCTTTATCTTCTAAACACTTCTGCACTTTAGAACTCTATAAATGGTCCCTGACAGCCATTTCATGTAAAACTCCCTCTTTGTCTAGAGAAAAAATAGGATTCAGTCTGCAGAGGGAAAAAAGTCTTCTTCACCGTGAGAACTTTAAATCTGTGGAATAGCTGCCTGAGGAGCTGGTCACAGCAGGAACAGTTGAGGGATACAAGAAATGCTTAGATAATTACTCTCTACTAAGACGAATAGATCCAGCCTGATGGCAATTATGGGAGCAGAAATTAAGGACCTGACAACAAGACAAGTGTTCTTAGATGGTTTCCGGATTTGAAAACCGTCTGCAAACTGACTGTCAACCATCTGCATAGACTTCGATAGAAAATCTGTTTAGCAGTCCCCTCTGAATGGATGTTCTGCCAGACGTTTTTTGACACCTCCGGCGGTCTGAGAAACTTAGAACATGTTCATTCTTGCGCTCAGTGTTCGGGCTGAGCATGACCTGTTCAGTGCAAAGGGGGACGGCTGAATCCACAAACCATTGCCAGAAACAGTCTCCCTTTGCGTAAAAAAAAATCTGACTGGTATTTTGCCTATGCTGTGTGGACGCACCATAAATATTCATTTAGGGCAGATTGGTTCTTGCCTTATGGGTTCCAAGTCTTCATCAGTAGAAAAAACAAAGCTTAAAAAGTCCCCCTCCCTTCATCCACATCTTTACCCAGCCTTGGTTGAACTTGATGGACATTTGTCTTTTTTCAGCTGTATTAACTATGTAACTATGCTAAAAAGTTACTCTTTTGTCCATCTCTCTAGTTTTCCCAAGACGACCTGGATTCCTCAGTGCTTTTGGGAAATGTTCCATGACAGATGAGACAGTAGTGGGACTTGTTAGCTCTAAAATATATGTACAAATAGTACAGTTGTTTATGTGTTAGTTTATTTAGATTGTGTGCATCTATAATAATCACATTTCATTAATCAATGCAGGAATTGAGGAAATTTCAAAGGGATCACTTCATCTTGCAGCAGTTTCTATAGATCATTAATCTTTATAAGAAATGAAGTCATTGTGTACCTTACATGTACCGTACTGAATGAGGTTTACATCCTGTATCGTACTCCAAAGCTGCGCTCAATATACAGCTGATGAAGTCACTGTGTACATATATTACTTTTGCCTGTGTTAATCCCAAGTTTTAACATGTATTTTACTCCAGAGTTGCACTTACTATTCTGCTGATAGTACAGGCATCAGTAATGTATTTACACAGCGACTCTAGCAGCAGAATAGTAAGTGCAACTCTGGGGTATGTATTAGGGTTTGTTCACACGACGTTTTGGATCCGTTTTGAATGCGTTTTACGGATCCGTTTTTGGATCCGTTTTTTCAATGCTTTATTTAAATCAACCTATCAAACTGCAATTTAAATATAATATAACCTATCAATGACCAAGAAAAAACCCTTTTTTACCTAGTGTCAATCAACTGTACATACACCTATGATTTTAGAACCCGCCCCCCCCCCCTTTTTTTTTTTTATCAACCAATAGTTTTCAAACCCACCCCATGTAAATGAATTAATAACAATCATTTATAAACTAAATCATTTATAAACTAAATATATATTTAGTGTATATATATATATTTATATACATTTATATAAATATACATTTATATACTATTATATACATTTATATTATATTAAAATTATGATTTATTTATATACTTTTTATAAATTTAAATATAACCCAAAACATAATATTCAAATTTTATATTTAATTTAAATCCTATGCGTTTTACAGATGCGTTTTTGGCATCGAAAGCGGATCCAAAACTTACCCAAATGTATGCTGTGCTTTTGGATCCGCTTTCAGGATGCCAAAAGCGCACTCCATTATTTCCTATGGGGATTTCTCTTGCGTAAAACGCAAGAAGAATTGACATGTCAATTCTTAAAACGGATACGAAAAACGGATCGCAAAAAGCGCATCGGCAATCACTCGTGTGAACAGCAATGCGCTTTTGCCATTGAAAGCAATGTTAATCACATTGACAATTGTTAGATCTGTTTTACAGATCCGTAAAACGGTTCACAAAGACATCGTGTGAACAAGCCCTTAGACTCCAGTCTGCACAAACTATTCTGAGTCACTGTGCACACAAATATCATTACTTATCAAGTACTAATTCTGTATAGCCTGTATTATACTTCAGAGTTAAAGGGGTTTTGCCACAATCTCATTCCATTCCTCCTGTACCCTGCTCTTCAGCTCTGTGTGCTCAGAAGGGGGCGTTTGTGATTTGTTTGTTGTATATCATGTGACCCAGCAGGATGACATCACCAGGCCTTTCCTCTCTGTAGTCAAAGAAAGATCTGTTTATGTATAAAGCTGTGAGTAGCTCAGAGGCAAAGCTTTTACCTTACAGTACAAGGGTCCTAGGTTCAAATCACTGTGGTTTTTTCTCTTTATTAATGTACAAACCTCATTGAGGTTTTTTTTTTTTATTTGCACTGTTTGACTAATTACTAAGGAGCACAGAGGACGGGAGTAGAGTGACAGCACCTGGGGTTTGAACACTCAGTAGCTGCCTGACCAGGAGTGAGGAGCTCTCAGCCCTGGTCGCATCCCCTGGAGACGAGCTGTAAACAATGGATCAGTAAAGGAGCAGCTAAAACAAAAACGGTGCAGAATTTTTAATAATGATGAATGGTGGAAATGTTCATTATTTAATTTGCAAGTTTACCACATCAATTTTACTTCGAGGCAAAACCCCTTTAACTTTTATTGGAAACAGACAGCAAGCTTGTGGACAGACACTGCTCTAAGAGCAATAAGAGTCTATAATAGTTAGTGTTCCTATATCGGATTACTGCACAGTGCCTGGTGTAAAAATGTAACTTTCTGGAAGTCAGATCACTAAAGCAAGCACCGTGCAGACACTGAATATGCGGGAAATCCCGGGAGAGGTCACCTCTGTGCTGAAATTATTTATTCTAGATTTTTATTGCACGAGGCGTTTTGATGTTCTACATTTTATGTACGGTTTTCTGGGGAGATCTTGCTTCTTCCTTGACATTTCGTCTTCTGTTTTCCAGGACTCGCCATTGCCAGCACCCTCATTGACATATCACAACAAAAATCCTTGGACTGCAAAGACAAAAGTTCATGTGTTCGAAACCGGAAACCACATCCTCCGACCAGACAAGGAACTTGTGTCTGAAACCTCCAAGGAGCTGGAAGGATTTGACAATGTATCGTTTTTGTTTTTCTTTTTTGAAAAAAAAAAATTGTAATAAATATCTAACGGCTTCCAACGAGGGTCGAGATCCAATCACCAACGTGGATCCTCCGAATGTCTCTAGGTGACCGTGACCTTCCAGGAGCCGTAGAAGGTGGAGAACGACTGCATGAAAAGTCTTACGGACTGGGTGATAAAAAGGACTGGGGGGGCGGGGACAGAGGATCGGCGTCCTGGCGTCTTTCGACCTGCGCCAGTATAACATGGAAGAAGGGGCCAGCCACTGAGAGAATTAAAGGGACAGTGTCCAGATTAGATCTGCGTGTAAATACCTTTTGGAGTTTGGGGTCCGTGGGATATGGATTATGAGTTTGCAGCATGTCCGTAACCAGTAAGGGTTTTCTATGGGAGGATGCAGGGGGGATGGACAAGCACTAAATACAGACTTTTTGATTTAATTATTTTTTTTTTTTACCTATTGTAAAAGGGACACGATCAATGCACCAAATGTATTTAATATTGTAGATGATGGAAGACGCAGGAGGGAGAATAGGGAATCACCACTTGACCTGGGCCAGGTTTTTTTTTATATATATATATTTTTTATGTTTTTTATATTTTTGTTCATTTTGATTCATTTGGGTTGAGGAAGGGTTAGTGCAATAAACTGCAGCGATCAATAATAATAGAGATTATCCTGTGTTCTCTCGGACGTCAGCAGGACCGCTGCGTGCTAATGGGCATGTCACATAGCTCAGTTTCCCGGGCAGTGGTGAGGGTTGACACCGCTTTCTGTGTACAGAGGGTCACGTGTTATTGATGGCGCTGGCTCTGCAGGTCTATTGTCCTGGGCACGTGAAGCAGGTGTGCAGCCGCTGTTTGTACATGCCCAGGTTGTGAGGTTGTGAATCCATGTGATGGCTCTGTTTGGTACCCCGGGGGGCGCTCTTCTTCTCTGTGGACTCTGTCGGTGATGCATGCCACGCTGGTGCAGAGTCGTATATTTCCGTGTTTTCTTCTTTTGTAATTCAGCTTTGTTGTGCTGAACATGTACAATATTCTATATATAGGACACAATGTACAGTTTATAACAGCGTCATATACAGGAAATCTCCATCAGCCAGAAATGCGACTGTGTTCCAATAAAACGCGTTTCTCTATGAATATTTGCTACTTGTCTGTGTCTGGCTGGGTGACCCAATGAAAAAGAATCTAGGCTGTGATCCCTTCCACTTTACACTGATCAGCGTATACAATGTCTAAAGAAGACGTCACTGAGAAATAAACCACCATTAATGTCTCACACTGCTTCCAGTTACTGTGTTCTAATTAGCGCAATGTGCAGAACGGAGAGGGACAGAGCCGACTACATACTGTACTACTCCTGAGTTACAGGTACTACCACAGCAGGCACCTTTAATATATATATATACATATACACATACACATCACACACACACACACAACACAACACACACACACAATAACATAACTATATATACATACACACGCAGGGAGTCCCAGGTTATGAACGAGATTGGGACTATAGTTTTGTTCTGAGGTTGAATTTGTATGTAAATCGGAACAGGTATATTTTGTACATATGGTGTGGAATGCTGGCACTTTTGGTTCCACAACTACAAATGCCAGCTTTCCACACCACACGTTCTAATTGTATGGGTGCTGATTAGTAAATGTGTTTAACTTCTGCTGCTGTAGCATGATGGCAGTTGTAGTTCCATGTTCCACAGCAGCTACTAGCTGTGGAGCTACACATGCCAGCATGCCACATTAGCAGATGTTAAACACATGTTCTATCAGCACCCATACAATTAGAACGTGTGGTGTGGCATTCAGGCACTTGTAGTTCCACTACAAGTGTCAGCATGCCACACATAGACAAATTGTATCGAACTATTACAGTGCAGGCGGCAGGGGAGATGTGGGGTGGTGGAAAGACCTGGAACAACCAACCCGCGGTGACGGGACTGACAGAAGCGGCGTTAGGGAGAGCTGTGCTGGCACTGAGGAACGGGCAGCAGGACTCAAAAAGACCTGATATGCTGCAGCTGGAAGAGGCACAGAGGATGGCAGAGGCTTGCGACATTCCAATGTTATGGGTTGTGACATCAGCACGCTGAGCCACGCCCTATAAGGCACCATTCATAACTAGTCCAAAAACAAAATATGGTCAGCACATCCATTTTGAAAAAGGAATATATAAGTGCACGCCGGTGTGGCAGCCAAAAGCAATGCACAAACAAAACAATAGCAGCACTCTACAAGCACTAAAAAACAGTCAAAGGAAACAGAGGAATTTTTTTTGAAAAGCTACTTGAATGTAAAAAAAAATGTTGAGGTTCTTAGTGTACATTTTTGATCAAAACTATTAGGGCCCATCTACCAACAGCAAGGCGACCTCAATTCAGATGGCCCCCATCTTGGTTTTTTGCACTCCACCCATCTGCATAGGTGTTTTAAATCAGATCAAGTTATAGCTGGAATCTTCTCTCCCTGAAATGTGGAGGTCTGAACAGACTCCAAGAGAGATAACAGAGAGTAGGTTCCCATCTGAATTGAGGTCACATTGCCGTTGGTAGAAGGGCCTGTACAGTTTTGATTAAAAAAAATGCACACTAAGAACCTCAAAATTTTCTTGCATTACAAAGTAGCAGAAATGCTTTTCAAAAAAAAATTCTTATGTCGTGTGTGTGTGTGTGGTGTGTGTGTATTATATGTGATATATATATATATATATATATATATATATATATAAATTATACACACAGGCAATCCCTGGGTTACAAACAGGATAAGCTCATTTTTAAGTTGAATTTGTGTGTAAGTCTCAGAACAGGTAGATTTATTGAATGTAACTCAAGCAAAACAAATTTTAGGTTTTGGATAGTGCACAGAAGGGTTAAAACACCTTTTACATTTGTTTAGCTGCCTGTGACCCTATTAAGGAAATTTTACCTCTTTTCCTGTCTCATATGCTGCTGTGGCATGCTAGCACTTGTAGTTCCATGTTCCACATCAGCTAGTATTTGTAGAACTACAAGTGTCAGCAGTTAAACACGTACTAAAAATGCCAACATGTCGCACATGTACTAATTGTATCGGTGCTGATACAGTACTGTATTTTACATTGGAGGCTTGCGGGGAAACAGAAGCAGTAAGAACAGACCAGTAAGAGCGGCATGAGCAGGGGCAGAACTACTGAGGGAGCAGCCTTAGCAACTGCTACAGGGGCCCAGCTCCCCCTGACTCAGAATGCCCGTAACCTCTGGCCCGAGCGTTCAGAGGCAAGACAGCCTGCTTACCCATGTGGGGCCCCCAATAGCCTACCACTAAACCGGCCTACCTATAAGGGATAGGCTATAGGGGCTCCAAAGCCTGCCTACCTATATGGGTACCCTATAGCCTACCCACCTTTATGAGGCCCCCTGTAACTTATGCCTAAGCCCGCCTACCTATATGGAGTCCCTATAACCTACGCCTACCTACCTATGACCTATAACATACTCCTATGCCTGCCTATCTATATGGGGCCCCCTCGAGCCTAGTAAAAGCCTTTTTGCCTATATGGGCTGCCCTATAACTTACCTAAAGCCTGCCAATGTTGGAGCCCCGTATAGCCTTTCTAACTACTTAACTATGTGGGCCTCACCTATAGGCTATCTACCTATGTGGGCTCCACCTATAGCCTACCTACCTAGCTACCTGGGCTCACCTACAGGTTACCTGTGGCCCACCTACTGCCTACCTAGCTACCTGAGGGCTGCCTACTTAACTGGGGCTTACCTACTGCCTACCTACCTGTGGCCTTTCTACCAAACTGGGACCTATCTACCTACCTGGAGCCTACAAAACTACCTACCTAGGGCCTACCAAGCTATCTAATGGGTTCTACCTTCCTGGTAATATGATTCTGAGGGGTACAGGCCATAGCTGTAACACAATCTTCAGGGGGTGAGTCCTCTGTTTGTTTCCTCTAGGAAACTGTGCCTCTAAGCTATGGCCTGTACCCGCTCTTCCACCGCTGGGAAGTTTATACAGAGGTGGGGACAGTGAGGGAGAACCTGGACACAGAACAAAAGGGAAAGTCAATGACTTGTCAGAGAAACGTCACCTGTGAGTCACAATATGTAACGGCAGTGTAATCACTTCTATGTCTGCAAAGCCAGTGTACACTGGTATCTACCACTATATGAGCACTGTATAGTTCCAAGATGGGTCTTTGTATACTGATCTTTATTCAGTAATAGTATAGGGGTATTACTCGCTATGAGGTGCTAATTTGTGGTCATGTTCTGGCAGTGTAATCGGAGCCTAATGTAGTAGCGTTATTGGTAATGATAGTCTTGGTATAATGGGATTTGTTTGGTAGCAGTATGATAGTGATATGTATAGTGAGGTATCCAAAAGTTTGCTGAGGCCTAAGCTTCTCTAGTTATGCCCCTGGGCATGAGGGAAAGCTGTTGTGAAGGCCAGAAGATGGAGGTTCTCGGCACAAGTCAGGTGGGCGAGAGGACGGTACAGGAGATCTGCTGTGCTGGCCGGAAGGCTTACAACGTTCTGATGTTATTATGGGGCATGGAGCACACTGAGCCACGCTCCATCAAACACTAAATCTGCAAGAGCCTCGAGGTTCTGTAAATTCCGAGTCACCAGGGCAGTTCCTAGACTAAATTTCACTCATGGCGTGGTTAAGAAATTTCGCCCCCCCCCCCCCTGCCCCCATCCCGGTAACATATTGCGCCACATTGCATCACCATCAACCAAAGCCAAAATATACAAAAAGCTTTACCACATTGTGCTACGTATAAAACTACTAAATAATAGTCATACAGTTACCAGATAACACTGCTACACAAAACCAGAATCCCAAGACCACTAAGACCACATATCACCAACACACAGTGACCAAATAATACCACCACACCATGACCACATATCACCACCATATATTGACCGAATAATACAAACTGACCATTACTGAGTATAAACCATTATACTACAACCAATATTACCGGCGTACAGTGACCATACAGTGGTGGATACCAGCTGTACACAGGCTCTGCAGACATATAAATGATTACAGTAAAGTTACATCTAGTGACTACATGGAATGTCTCTGAAAGTCGTTCTCTTTCTCCTCTTCTCCATCTGTCCCAGACGCAATGACGACTACTCCCGACTCTTCACTGTAAAATTTACAAAACAAATATCTTAAGGCTCCTTCCTTTATCAGCACTTCTCTACCAATTCATATCACTATACAAACTCCCCATCTATAGCACCTCATATGGTAGCCATGTAATATGCCCCTTTAGCCCTTTGTAGCCCCCTATAGCCAGGTAGTAGCCCCCTGTAGACAATTGATGCCCCCCTGTAGCCAATGATGCCCCCTGCAGCCAGTACATGCCCCCTGTGGCCATTACATGCCCCCTGTAGCCAGTACATGCCCCCTGCAGCCAGTACATGCCCCCTGTAGCCAGTACATGCCCCCCTGCAGTCAGTACATCCCCCCTGTAGCCAGTACATGCCCCCCTGTAGCCAGAAGATGCCCCCCTGTAGCCAGAAGATGCCCCCTGCAGTCACTACATGCCTCCTGTAGCCAGTACATGCCCCCCCGTAGCCAGTACATGCCCCCCTGTAGCCAGTGATTGCCCCCCTGTAGCCAGTAGAAGCCCCCCTGTAGCCTTGATGCCCCCCTGCAGTCAGTACATCCCCCCTGTAGCCAGTACATGCCCCCCTGCAGCCAGAAGATGCCCCCTGTAGCCAGAAGATTCCCCCCTGCAGTCAGTACATGCCCCCCTGTAGCCAGTACATGCCCCCGGTAGACAGTGATGCCACCCTGTAGCCAGTAGAAGCCCCCTTGTAGCCAGTGATGCCCCCCTTGTAGCCAGTAGATAGCCCCCTTGTAGCCAGTAGATGCCCCCCGTAGCCAGTGATGCCCCCGTAGCCAGTGATGCTCCCTGTAGCCAGTGATGCCCCCATTGTATCCAGTAGATGCCTCCTGTAGCCAGTGATGCCTCTCTTATAGCCAGTGATGCCCCCCTTGTAGCCAGTGATGCCCCTCTTAAGCCAGTTGGGTAAACCCCTCTTGTAGCCCCGTGATGCCCCCTTGTAGCCAGTTTATGCCCCTCTTTTAGCCAGTGATGCCGCTTGTAGCCATGATGCCCCCCTGTAGCCAGTGATACCCCTTAGCCAGTGATGCCCCCCATTGTAGCCAGTTTATTGCCCCTTTAAGCCAGTGAAGCCCTCTTATAGCCAGTGATGGCCCCCCCTTGTAGCCAGTGATTCCCCCTTGTAGCCAGTGATGCCCCCTTATAGCCAGTGATGCCCCCCCATTGTAGCCAGTGATGCCCCTTATAGCCCCAACATGATGCCCCTCCTTTTAGCCATGATGCCCCCCATTGTAGCCAGTGATTCCCCCCTTAGTAGCCAGTGATGCCCCCATTGTAGCCAGTGATTCCCCCTTGTAGCCAGTAGAAAACGCCCCTGTAAGTAATTATAAAATAACAAAAAATTACTTACCAGACCTTGGTCCGCATGTCCAGCTCCGGGAGCTGCTGAGCGGTGTAAGCAGCGTGACGTCATCACGCTGCTTACACTGCACGCAGCTCCCAGGGTTATCCTCGGCGGCAAAGCTGCCTCTGCCGCCGAGGGGACGCAGCGTCACAGGGGGCGTGGTGAAAGCCATGCGCCCCCTGCGCTGCTGATACAGGGGAGGAGACAGGACGGGAACGATCCGTCCCACCTCCTCCCCTGTACCTGCTGGCTCTGCGCATAACAGCCGCGCAGAGTCAGGGGCGCTCCTCGGGATGGGCGGGCGGGCGGGCCGCGGCGCCCCCCCTCGGGTGAGCGGAGCCTCGGCGACCGGCGGTCGCCCGCCCTGCCCGCCCCTAGGAACGGCCCTGCGAGTCACCATAAGGCTATGTCTACACAGCAAAGGGTTTTGCGCGGATTTTCTTCGGATTCAGTATTTTGAATCCGCCAAAAATCCGATGGTACCCTGTGTTGCATGGACAGCAGCAAAAAATCAGTGCTGTAGTCTATTATTTACCATCGCTTTAAAAATCCGGCAGAATATGCAACATGTATATTCCGCTGGATTCTGCTCAGATTGACAAATCCGAAAACTGTTGTGGTTTTACCGCAAATCAGCGCCAAGAACCGCCGTCTTGCCGTGGTCCAGCAGTGACAAAAGGCCATCGGATATCCAATGGTATTTTGTCATATGCTGTGTGGATTTAGCCCAACAGCGACTGCATGTCTGAATATGACTGGAGACATTCTGCAACAGCAGAATTGTGCTATCAAACTGGGGTCCATTACAGTGTTCACAAAAGCAGTAAATATTTTTTCTTATAAATAGAAACAGTAAGGGGCCGTTCACACGGCATTGTTGGATCCGAAAATCGCAACCAAAAATGCAGCGGCGATCGGATCCTAAACGGATCCAACACACAACTGCGTCTTTGGCTGCAGCAGGTTCGCACCCTATAGTTTTAAATCGGGCTCCTGCTGCATCTTTCGGACCAAGAATTGACATGACAATTCTTGGAACGGATCCGAAAGACGGAGTGAGATGCACATCGGCGATCACTCGTGTGTTTCAAGTTAAAAGCAATGTAAAATCACATTGTGCATTATTAGATGTGTGTTTGGGTCCGTTTAGGGTCCGACTGATGGATCTAAACACATAAAAGCGTATGTTCACACGGACCCAACACGCCGCGTGAACATACCCCATCAGGACAGGTTTTTAGCCTCTGAATGTAAACAAGTGTTGCTACTCACTGACATAAAGCAAATATATGGTGAAACCGTACAACTGTTTAATTCACAGGAAACCAGAGCGGCTCTGAGATTTGCTGTAAGCAGCTCCCCATAATGAAGGCCCAGACATATATCCTGTATCCAGTGATGTGCTGCGGCTTGTCGCACGCCCACCCTTGTAATGTCAGCAGCGGGCGATGCTCTGTGTGCAGACTTGTCTGTAATTAGCACATTCTCTGGAACCTTTTATTGTTTAGCCAAGTGCTTTAATTAACTTCATTTACAGCAAATGTTGACGATGTAAGTTTAACATTTACAATGTGTCTAGTTACCACCGAGGCTGCAGTGAGGTTTTTACTAAAGCGAAGATCCTATCATTCTAGATACCTGGTGTCTGCAATAACCTTTATACTGCAAACGCATGTTGTACAGCGCCGTGCAGTGTTATGCCGGACATTTCTAGACGTGTGACAGGTCGCATTGTCTTCCTGGAAGATCCAATCCACCCCAGGCAAGACAATCAGTATGTATGGGTGTACTGATCTGCAAGAATTCATTCATACCCAAACCTGATGACAGCGCCTTCCCCAACAATGAGTGGCCCAGAGAATGTCACAAAAACATTCCTCAGGCCAAAAAGCTGCCACCCCCAGTTTGTTTTTTTCCAAGCAAGGGTTTTGCAGGATTTTTTCACTAATGAGTCCTTTCAGTGAAGGTCTAATCCCAATACAGCTGTGAAAATTGAAGCCTTTTTTGTGGATGCAACTTCACTAGCAGAGGTGCAGGAACTATTTGTCTGTTTTGCAGCTACATACACAGTAGGGTTCGCTTTTAGATGAAGGCCTGGTAGCCTCAACAACTTCAAATCGGTAACACCCTTAAATTTTCAATTTTCCTCAGGTTACTATAGAAGGCGGCAAACACAACAGGAGTCTCCCCGTGCTCCTTCTTAATTGGCAATTCATAGAAACATGTGTGCCGTCAAAGGAATTCCAATTGCAGGTTTCAAAGCTTAAACCTTTAAATTATCAAAAAGACTTAAACACAATCAATAGTAAAAGATGTATATAAGTAACAAAAACCTTTTTTAGGATAGTCCTTCCATTGTTAATCCAGCTCCTTCACCGCAGGTTGCAAAAGCTTTCGGTGTACAATAGCTACGAGCAAGACGGCTCCTCTCCTCCGGCTCTTCCACCTACTACGTTTTGGGGAACGCCCCCTTTTCAACGCCTTTTTTTACTATGGGTTATCCCGACGGAACCCCTCCGATTGTGCTCGGAAAAACAAGTTCCGGGATTCTTTTTGGGATAAACCCCATAGAAAAAAAATGGGAATGTATTTTCCGACGCGAAATCGGGCCCCACTTTGTGACACGTATTGAAATGTATTTCAGGACGGATTTGCATCCCTCCGGGAACAAAACCTTAAAACCCCACAGAATAAAATGAAATTGTATTTTAAAAGAATAATTAATAAACCGACATATCCAATGCTATAAAATGAAAATCCATGTATTGTAAAATTTTTTCCCTAACATTAATCAATAAATATTATCTCTTAAAAAAAATTCTCCACTATAAAATGTTTCCAAAGTCCGGAAAATTCACTAATTTAACATCAAAAAAACCAATGATGATTTGTCCGATGTTTTATTTTAACATTTTCCATAACAACAAATTTTTTGATGTATTTTGGGTGCTTCAGTTTTAAATGCAATTCATATAAAAACAAAAGGCAGCACGCACAGGGTTTGCTGGGTCTGTGGTCCTCCAAGCAGATTTCTTGTTTAATTATTTATTCTTCTTGACAAATCATTTATCTGAGTAGTGTACTGCTGTAAGTGTAGAACTATAGCCAGGGCTGCCAACAGAAATTTCACGGCCCCATACAGTTGAAGCACCTGGCCCCCCCTCCTGTAAACCCCGCCCCTAGCAACCCAATCGCCCCACCCCTAGCAACCCGATCGCCCCCCCAGCAAAAAAAAAAAAATGCTTTTGGATATAAGTGCGCCCCTTTACCCATAATATAAATGCAAAAAGAAATGTTTGTATAGTACTTAACCCAAATGAGTCACAAAACTGTTGTTTTACATCTGTCAGTCTAGATTAATTGACACAGGGGTAATAGCTCCATCCATATCCCCCTCCACCCACAACAATATCCCCCCCTCCACCCACATACAAATCCCCCCCCACCCAATACAAAAATCCCCCTCCCCCAATAAATATCCC